>JAODAL010020384.1:0-69585 GCA_025379985.1 Phyllomedusa bahiana | reverse complement strand
AAAAATCCTTAATGGGGGATGCACAGATTTTAGCCCTTAATATATCGCATGATCTAAAAATTTCGATCACCATAAAAACCTTGCCGATTTCAACTTTGTCGATAATAAACGCTCAACACTAGTAGCGTGTTACAATGGCGTGTTTTTTACGCTACACAACAAGAGATAAAATTGTAATTAACCTTTGCTTGTGAATTATGCTACAGGAAAAATGTATATATTTGGTTTTGAAAATGATGATTTCTTGGGATCACCACAGCTGAAAAACAACGCTTAATTAACCCCTGGATGTAAATTGCGCCAAAGAATTGAGCCACCACAAACTAGTAGCTTTGTAGCGTGTTACAATGGCGTATTTTTTACGCCACACAACAAGAGATAAAATTGTAATTAACCTTCGCTTGTGAATTATGCTACAGGAAAAATGTATATATTTTGGCATTGAAAATGACGGTTTCTTGGAGTCACTACTGCTGAATAACCACGCTTAATTAACCCCTGGATGTAAATTGCGCCAAAGAATTGAGCAGCCAAAAATGAAGTGGTATTTGTATTGTAAAAACGCTGTTTCTTTAAATGAATACAACAGGAACTGGCTTAGATCCCCCTTGGGATATTCATGTGCTGTGAGCAGATAGGATTTAAATGTATATGCAACTGCAGTGGACGCACACTGGATTTCAGATCCAATACCCAAAAAAAATCAGAAATAGAACGTTAAGAAAAGCTGTCTCTGAGACAAGCTGAGACACCCCACAAAAATCGCTGTATAAAAATCAGGTCTTCAGTAACAATCAGCCGCGGCAGCACCTTCCCTGATCAGTACAGTGAGAGCGGTATGAGCTCCCAGCGTTGCGCCCGGACTTATATAGAGCGGTGACGTCACAGAATCCCGCAGGTCTCTTGATTGGCTTCATCTCTGCACATGTCATGCAGGCTATGCCCTTCTCCTCCCAGAGTGCTTTGCCCCATGTAGCGCCATGTGCTCGCAGCCATTTTATCAATCAAAAGCACATTTCGTTCACCCGAAGTCCCCCAAACTTCGACTTCGTTCAGAACCGAAGTTTTCCTGAAATTCTAAACGAATTCCACTTCGTTAGAATCAATTCGCCCATCTCTACTTACAATCTACAAGGAGGGGGAAAGAGAAAGAAGGTAGGGGCAGACATGTTTGTGGAGGGTGTAGTGGCAGCAGGGTTATTGTAGGTTATAGTCAAGCCTGAAGAAATGGGTTTTCAGATTGCTTTTGAAGCTGGTGAAAGTGGAGGAGAGTCTGATGTGTTGGGGCAGTGAGTTCCAGAGTGTGGGGGAAGCACGAGAGAAGTCTTGGAGACGGTTATGTGAGGAGCTGATAAGAGGAGAACAGAGAAGAAGGTCCTGTGAGGAGCGGAGATTGCGTAATGGGAAGGTATCTAGAGATTAAGGCAGAGATGTATAGAGGGGAGAGGTCATGGAGAGCCTTGTAGGTCATGGTTAGTAGCTTGAAATGAATTCGCTGGGCAATGGGAAGCCAGTGAAGGGATTGGCAGAGGGGAGAGGCAGAGTAGTAGCGAGGAGAGAGGTGGATAAGATGGGCAGCAGAGTTTAGAATTGTTTGAAGGGGAGCAAGAGTGCTAGACGGGAGGCCACAGAGAAGGATGTTGCAGTAGTCTAGGCGGGAGATGTCAAGGGCGTGGACCAGCATTTTTGTTGTGTCATAGTTGAGTAATTTGCGGTTGCGAGTGTTGTTTTTGAGGTGGAGGCGGCAGGCAGAGGTGAGGTTTTGGATGTGTGGTTTGAAAGATAGAGCGGAGTCTAGGATTACCCCAAGGCAGCGGACTTGTGGGACAGGTGAGAGAGTGTAGCCGTTGACTGAGATAGAGAGATCAGGGGGAGGGGTAGAGTTGGACGGTGGAAAGATGATGAGTTCTGTTTCCTCCACATTTAGTTTTTAGGAGACTGAGGAGAAGAAGGAGGAAATGGACGATAGACAGTCTGGGATCCGGGAGAGCAGAGAGGTAACATCTGGACCGGAGATGTAGAGTTGGGTATCGTCAGCATAGAGGTGGTAATGAAAGCCGTGTGAGGCTATGAGCTGACCGAGGCCAAGAGTGTAAAGAGAGAAGAGTAAAGGACCCAGGACTGACCCCTGATGGACACCAACAGAGAGTGGCCAGGGGGAGGAGGTGGAGAGAGAATGAGAGACGCTGAATGTCCGATCAGTGAGGTACGAGGAGATCCAGGAAAGGGCCAAGTCCGTGATGTCGAGGGAGGAGAGGATTTGTAGTAGGAGGGAATGGTCGACAGTGTCAAAGGCAGAGGACAACTCTAGAAGGAGAAGGACAGAGTAGTGGTGTGAAGCTTTAGCAGTTGCTAGGTCATTGGTGACCTTGGTTAGGGCGGTTTCGGTAGAGTGGTGGTGTCAGAAACCAGATTGTAGTGGGTCAAGAAGAGAGTTGGAGGAGAGGTGGGAGGACAGTTGAAGGTAGACATACTGCTCGAGGAGTTTGGAAGCAAAAGGGAGCAGTGAGATGGGGCAATAGTTGGACAGAGAGGAGGGGTCAAGGGTTGTTTTTTTAAGGATTGGAGTGATAGTAGTATGTTTAAAGGTGGAAGGGAAGATGCCAGAGGTTAGTGATGGTTGAAGAGATGGTTGAGGGCTGGGATGATAGAAGCACTGAGGTCTGGGATGAAGTGAGATGGCAGTGGGTCAAGATTACAGGTAGTGAGGGTGGATTTGGACAATAGAGCGGAAAGGTTGTCAGGAGTGACAGTGGGGAAGCAGGTTAAGGGGGAAGAGCAGTTTGCAAGAGGAGAGGAGGGTGGTGGGGACTGCGGGCTGAAGCTTTCTCTGATTTGGTTGATCTTCTGAAGGAAGTGAATGGCAAAGTCGTCTGCTGAAAGGAGGGATGGGGGAGGAGGTGCTGGTGGACGGAGAAGAGAGTTGAAGGTTTTGAATAATTGTCTGGGGTTGTGAGACAGAGAGGATATGAGATTGGTGAAATAGTCCTGTTTGGCTGAGGTGAGTGCAGATTTAAATTTATGTAGTGATTGTTTGTATGAGGCAAAGTCACCGAGCGAGTTTTCTTCCAGCGGCGTTCTGCAATTCTGGAAGCTCGCCTCAGCTGTTTAGTGGAGTCTGTGCGCCAGGGTTGTCTGTTGATTTTGCGGGTTCTGTTGTGTGTGAGAGGAGCGACTGAGTCAAGGGTGGTGGTGATTGTGTGGTTGTACAAACTGGTGGCTGAGACTGGGTCATTAAATGAAGAGATGGAAGAAAGAGGTGCAAGAGAGTCAGAGAGAGTAAGATGATTGAGGCTTTGTAGGTTCCTGAGGGGTCGTACTGGATATGGGACAGGAGGAGCAGGTGTGGAGGAGATGGTGGAGAAGGTAAGCAGGTTGTGGTCAGATATGGGGTGGGGGGAGTTTGAGAAGTCAGATAGGGGGCAGAGGCGGGTGAAGATGAGGTCCAGTGTTTTTCCATCTTTATGAGTGGCTCCTGAATACCACTGGGAGAGGTCGAAGGAGGAGCAGAGTGAAAGGAGTTTGTTGGAAACAGAGTGGGGGTTGTCTATTGGGATATTCAGGTCTCCCATTATGATAGTGGGGATGTTGGTGGAAAGAAAGTGGAGAAGCCAGGAAGAAAAGTGGTCGAGAAAGGCGCTGACAGGGCCTGGTGGTCAGTAGAAAACAGCCACTTGAAAGTTGGAGGGGGCGTAGATGCGAACAGAGTGCACCTCAAAGGAGGAGAGTGTGAGGGAAGGCAGAGGTGGAGTGGGGACAAAGGAACAGGTGTCAGACAGGAGGAGGTCGACACCTCCGCCATGCTTGTTACCAGGGCGAGGAGTGTGGGTAAGTTGGAGGCCGCTAAGAGAGAGTGCGGCAGGGGAGACAGTGTCAGAGGGGGTCAGTCAGGTTTCAGTCACACCAAGGAAGAGTAAGTTGCGTGAGATGAACAAGTCATGTATGTAGGAAAGTTTATTACATACAGACCGTGCATTCCAGAGAGCTCCAAGGAGAGGGATAGGTGGAGCAGGGGTCAGAGGGATGTGTTTCAGGTTGAAGGGGTTAACGAAATTTGTAGTGGTGAATCTGTTCAAAGAGGCAGAGACGATGGTGGGAATGTGCTGGGGGGGGGGGCTGGGTTGGGGGATATGTCCCCAGAAGCCAGAAGGAGCAGTGAGAGGGTGAGCAGGTGGGAGTAGGAAAGACTGTAGTTTTGCAGGGTTTGTTTGGTACGGAGGGCAATAACAGTGGGGAAGAGGTTGGTGGCAGCAGACAGGTGAGAGGGTAGAATGCAGGGGGAGATGTAGAGCTCATTATCCAGCGAGGGAGTTTGGGGGTAAGCAATGAGTGTGAGGAAAGTGGAGATTGCGATAATGGGGAAAAGAAAAGCATAGTGTGAGCTAGGGTAGCACGCTATTAGTGGGAAAGAATGTGTAGCTGTTACCTTGCAATCCTTGTTCAATCCTGGTTTAATTCTGGTATTAATTCACACTTAAATCGGGCCACACTTTGAGCAGGGCCACAAGTGTCCAATGGCCACGATTGTGAGTGAAACAGGTTTATGAATTACCCTAATATATATACATCTATATATATGTTTTAGAAGTATGCGCTGGCCAGCGCGTACTTCTAAGTGTGGGGGGCCAGCTCCATTTACTTCTATTATTCGCGGCACGTAAATGCCGGAAAAAGTAACATGTTACTTCTTTCTCCAAGCATACAATATGTGTATATTGTATGCTGGGGAAGACGTGCATAATTGATAGCTCTCTATAAGAGCTATGAATTACTGTAACTTCGGAGCACATTTCAGGTGTATTGAAGCGCAATTATATGCCGAAATATGCCCTGCAATTACGTTGTGTGGCCAAATAAGCTCTCTCGGGCCACCTGGAGGGTGAGGAGAAGTGAAGCTGCGGGAAACCACTGGCAGTATTTAAGGGGTTGAACCCCGCTGCCGACTTCCCACAGCATCGCTTCTCTCCAGGCTCCTGCCGGCCCGAGAGAGCGCTGTACAGCGGTGGCTGACCAGTACAGCCAGCAACATGCTCCATCCCTGCTCTTAACACTTTAGACGCTGCAGCGATCGCAGCTGCTGCATCTAGCTGAAACAGGAGTGGTGCTGCGCACTGCTCCTCTGTCCACTCAGCCCCTCCACAATGTAATTGTAAAAGGGGATCAGTTGCCACGGCAGCAGGAAGCCTCATGCACGTTTACACAACCGCAAATGAAAATCATATATACAGCAGTGCTGATGTTTACAGGACAAGACATTCTGCCCCTTAGTGATCAAGTACCATCGGGGGACTAAGTATTAAGGTAAAAAAAAAAAGTTAAAATAAATATTGAAGTTTAAAACACTCCACTTTTGACATTTTACAAATAAAAAAAATAAAATGTTATGCATAATTGGTAGCCACGTCTATAAAAGTCGGGTCTATTAAACTATAACATAATTTATCCCATACGCTGTATGGCATAGAAGAAAAAAATTCCAAACGCCAAAATTGTGTTTTTTTCTGGCCATTTCATATCCTCAAAAAATTGGAATAAAAAGTGATTAGCAAGTCATATCTATCCCAAAATGGTAGCAATGAAAACTATGCTTCAGCCCGGACTTTTTGCTTCAAATTTTTTTTACCTATTTCCCTCCTCTAAAACCTAGGTGCATCTTATGGTCTGAAAAATACGGTAATTTCACAACAAAATAATTAAATATACATCCATTAAAAAAAAACGTGCTATCATATGAATGAAAATCATCCAAAACCAAAAATATGCTTGTAATGAAATCAATGTACTACAACGTATGCACCCAATGTCTAAAGCACATGCATGCGCAAAAAGAAACTCAACAGCCAAAACTATAGGTCATACTGGGCATACATTAAAAATTGTATACACACGCTGTTATATAAGCAGGCTTGTGGCACAAGCCTACTGTTCTCATGACATAGTAGTTGCCTCCTTGTTACAGTTCGCTCTGGATCTTCAATAAATAGATCATTTCTATTGACCTTTGGTATATTACTTAGTTGTTAGACCATTTGCCATTTTTTATTTTCCAAGCAAAAAAAATCACAATTTTCAGAAACTTTCTAGTTATTGCAAATAATCCATTCCCTGCGTAACATTGGTTGCCCATCTCTAAACATGCTCAAGCATTAAAGGCAAATCCTAAGGACAACATGTATGAAAACTGTCTAGGTCAAAGACTTTCTTTGTTGCCCACACCAAGAAGTTAGAGCTTCCCTTTCATTTTTTAAGAGCACTATATGAAATGAAAGTGAAGCTCTGACTGGTTGCTATGGGCAGCAAAGAAAGTCTCAGACCTAGACAGTTTTCATACATATCGCCCTAACTGCTGACGTTCAAAAAACATCTGTTTTATTTCCCCTTTTAAGTGTTAACATGTTGACTTTTAAACATATATTATCTAATAAATTAATAATATAATAATAAAATAATAATATTAATAATAATAATAATAATAAATTATAGGAATGATAGAATTGGTTTTGAAAATCTACACTTCACTCACTTATTGTTGGCTATATTTCAAATCTTCTGTGATGGTGTCCAGGGGCTAAATTATGAAAATTGTGCCCCCATCTATATTTTTGGACCCAGACTGAGACTGGCCCACAGGTGAGCAGGGAAAATCCCAGGTGGACCCCTAAGCATAGCAGGCTTGGGACTGCATTTTAGATAGAAGGGCAGATAAAGAGAGGCAGACATCAAATATTATGTGAGGTATGTGCAATCATATACTAAAGCTTTAGGGTGGACCCCAGGAATTAACTCTGCTGGTAGGCCCCAAATTCAACGTCACGGGTGGGACCAAGCATCAATTCCTCTAGTGGTCCCCAAGAATCAATTCCACTGATGGGCCCTTAGAGTAAATTTCCCTGGTGGGCCCTGGCACCCCAATCTGAGACTGTTTGTACCATAATATGTATAGACCTTTAGAAGTTTAAAGCTCCATTTTCTGCCTTTGGTGGGCTGAAGTTAAATAGATGATTAATCCTAACCAAGTTCTGAGGAATGCTTAGGAAAACTTAATATCAAAGAAGAACTTTGCACAGAGCCGCAGCAAGAAATCGTGTTAAAAATGCAAATCATTTTCTGACAGTATAATTTGTTAACTTTAGAAACTGGACTATTTGGTACGAGATGGCATTTTTCCATTTTTTCATGTGGTTGCATTGACAAGTCTAAATTCTATACACAACAAAGAGGTCTAGGAGGAATATATTTCTAAAAATCTAACATATGGTTATTTTTGTACTTGTCTCCTTTAAGGAAATCTGCAATTTCATGCTTCTAATCCTCATGGTAATATATTCCTGGGAAGCCTGCTAGATGACCAGCAGTGGCATTCAGTTGTCATAGAGCGATATGGAAGACAAGTCAATTTCACCGTTGACAGACATGTACATAATTTTCTTATGAAAGGAGACATCTCCTATTTGGACATTGATTATGAGGTTTGTATTTTATGTAGACTGAATATGGATGAGAAAGCAAAACAAAGCATTAGAAGATTAAAACAATGTCATTTTAATATTTGCATAAATGACTAAATCATATGACAGCTGTTTTATCAGTACTAAAATTACATTTGTCATCAAATTTATTATTGAACTAAATAAAAGGCCTAACATGTATCTACTGAATAAGATGAGAATTGAATTCAAAGTATTCCTATTCAGAGGCATAGATGGAGAGAGATTGACAGGGCATGTATCTAGGTAAGCTGTAAACTATCCTTTCCTGGACAATATATAAAAAGTAACTTTTATATGTTAGTAAAACATATATGTGTAACTCATTAGTACAGATTATAATTAGATATGGCCGAATTCACAAGAAATTCGGGTTCGGTCACTTCGCCTGAAATTTTCCGACAAAATTCGTTTTCGGTTCCGAATATACATCGGCACTAAATCACTTTTTAAAAAACAGCTATTTCCAGGCTGCCCCCCAGAAGCCCCTGCAGGTTGCGTGTAGAACGTTTGTTGGCCCATGCTTAAATATTGCAGATGGAGCTGTTTTGGTCTTCATACAATGTTGTGTTTTTAGTATGACATGCACAGACTGCCGCCGCTCTTTAGAATCGCTTCAGCGTATAAATGCCCTGGGCACTTTATGGGGCAACAACGACCAAAAACTAAGCAGGAACGTAGCCGATAAAGTCATGGCAGCAAAAGCTGGAAAAAAACAAACTGAGAGCTCAGGTGGCAACATTAGTGACAGAGTTGTGGAGGTGACGGCGCAGCCAACAGCAGCATGAGGTCAACAGTGGCACAATGACATACATGGAAGTGGCAAAACATGTACCAGGCCCGAGAGTGGCACAAAGACCCATGTGTGAGGTCACGGTGGCAGCAAGCATGAGGTCATGGCATTGGGGCACATTGACAAATTCTGAGCTGGCAAATAAGAGTATGCCAATAGTTGGTACAATGACACAGTGGGAGGGCACGGCAGAGCAACAGCAGCAGCATAAGGTCAGACAGTGGCACAATGACACAGTGTGAGTGGGCTCGCAGCAGCCACAATCAGCAGCATGAGGACAGACATTAGGCACAATAGACAAATTCTGGAGGGGCAAAAACATGAGTAGTCCACATTGTGGAGGGCATGGCAGCAGCCACGGCAGCAGCATGATGTCAGACAGTGGCACAATGACACCGTGTTGAGGGCACGACAGGAGTCACAGCAGCAGCATGAGGTCAGAGAGTGGCACAATGACATTCGGCATTGTGCAAAATAGTAATAGGCCACAGGAGCGCCACAATGACTGAGAGCGGAGGACGACGGCGGCAGCATCATGAGTTCAGTCAGTGGCACAATGACAGAGAGAGGAGGTATGAGCAGGAGCAACAGCATGTTGTCAGAGAGGTGTGGTCACAATGACTTTCTGGAGGTGGCAAAACATTACCGAGGCCGCAAGTTGCACATGACACAGTTGGATGTCCACGGCAACACAACAGCAGCAGCAGCATGAGCACTATATAGTTGCACAATGACATAGTGTATGATGTGGGATGGCAAATACCAGTTCCCTGGTAAAGACGGTGGGTACAATGGAGAACTAACAGCAGGATGTGTTGCAATCAGGCGGGTGGCGTCAGACATAATAGGTGGCTGAGTCAGGTCGTTTGAACCCAGACTGACGCCTAAGGCATTTGGTTGAGTGTGTAAAACCGGCCGATCTCGCACGCCTGATTCGATCTTGACAAAGGTCAGTCGTTCAACAATATCCCGTTGGACAAGCGGGTTCTCCTTGGGGTAACGATGGCCCCCGCCGCACTGAACACCCGCTCTGATTCCACACAACTGCCGGCAGGACTTCTCTCCACTGCAAACTCGGCAAGTTGCGGCCACACATCCAGATTGGCTGCCCAGTAGTCCAGCGGATCTTATAATGGGGTGGCAGTAGTGCTGTCCCAAGTAGGCCACAACCTGTTGGTTCAGGGAATGCTCCATGTCCTGCTGCTGCTGCCTGCTGTGACTGCCCTCCTCACTAGGCGAGTGAAGAAGCTGCTCATTAGGACTCCAGAACTAGGTTACTGCTGATGGAGCTGGTAACTCGCTCCTACCCCCCCACCTTCCCCACAGCCGCGGCAGTAGTACGTGAGCGCTGAGGAACCCCCCGGTCATACCTGTCAGAGGAGGGACGATGCCGCACATAGCAGCGGCCAACTGATTAACGAAGGAATTCCCTATAGTAATTGAGTTTGTATTCCCCTCTCAATAGCTGGGAAAAGGCTCCCATTTTTGGACCGGTCGCGAGGGTCAAAGAGTGTGGAGAGCCAGAACTCTTCCCGCTGCCGTATGCTGACTATTCCGGCGTCACTAAGCCAGGCAAAATAGAGAAGCCTGCGGTACTCTGCACATGTACCCGGAGGGGCTCCCTTGGCTCCATTTCCACTGTATACAGCCACGTTGCTGGATTCATCTGCCTCGTCTTCCTCATCTCATCCACCTCCTCCATACGCGCTCCTTGTCTCCTCCTCTCTTGTCACCATGGGTAGAAAATCCACTCATTTCACCAGACAATGCTTCTGTCGCGCAAAGATCCTTGCTCCTCCTCACTCCTCCATTTCAGTCCCCACCGGACTCCTGTGGCCAAGCGAGATGTAGTCGCCACATCTCCAGTCCCCTGCCCAACAGATTTCGCTATATCTGTTCCAGGGACATAAGCAGTGGAATGAGACATTATTCATCCTGTAGTCCTTGCGACAGACAAATAACGTGCCTCATGCTAATGGCCTCAACTAACGGCAGGTGTTCACGCATTATCTGACCACTGCTGAATCAAAGTTACACAGGGGAGTACGTTTCTGTCTGCCTAGATCATCAAAAAATCGTTTAATGGCCTTTCTCTGTTCATACAGTTCCCCCCCCCGGTCCAACATGTGCATGCAGGAATTCCCAGCGGGTGAAACATCGCATATGCAGAGTCGTGTTGGGGGAGGCCGTTCTGCCGCTGCAACTCGAGGAGGGTGTTCCCTGGCTTTGTAGCGAAATGGATAAAGTGCATGCACAGTTTTCCTGGCCATTTCAGAAATGTTTTCTGAAATCGTGGGAGAACATCAGGACCATTTTTACAACCAGATTGAACACGTGCGCCATGCAGGGCCGCATGGACCATCCCTCCTCGGTGCAGCGTCGTGACACATGTTCCTCCCATTGTCCGTACCATGGTTCCCGATTTTGCAGATTGGCGCGGAGAAAGCCACACATCTATTTCTTAGCTGCATGACGCGGACATTTCCTCCCCTGTGTGGACTTGCGTTCGCCGGGCAAAGCTAGGTGTAGAACTGCGTGACACCCGCTGTGGCTCTACACATGTGGTATGATTGGAGCATTACTGTATGGAGTCTGAGATGGGTGGTGGTGGTGGAGAGGAGGAGGCGACATTGGCGCAGGAGCAAGCATTTGACAACGGTAGGAGAAAGCGGCGTCTCCTGTCCAAGTTGTTTTGTGTGGCCTGTGCAGGAGCACTTCACCGCATGTGGGCCGTAAAGGACATTTACAGGCCGCAGACCGTAGTTATCAGGCTCCAGACCGCCGTCGCTGCCTGTACCTTGGAACAAACCGATAAGCTTCAAGGACTGACCCACTTCCTGTTCTACATATTTTATGAAGTGCTGTTACTGCCTTTTTGGAAAAGAAATGTACGGCTTGGAACTCCCATCTCTGCTCGGAAAACCACAAGCTATTAGTTTCTCTGAATGGTGGCAGAGTCCACCATTTGGAAAGGGAGGCGACTGTCGAGTACCACAACTTGGACAGATACACGGGTCAGCTGCTGCCACCTTAGGATTTGTTGACTCATACTGTGTGCTCTTTACAATCGCCTCTCTGAAAGACTGCTGGCGCATGTAGTAGCGAGAGCTAGGAGCAACGGACTGAAGTATGTCAAAGAGAAAGCAGCTGCCTTCTGCAGAGGTGGTTGAGCTTTACTGGGCTGAAATGGCATGCGTGCCACTGGCCGCGGCTGCTCGCTGCAGCGCAGGATGGCACCACATCTGAGCCACGTTTTCTTCCCAGGTCACCTGGATGGTGACGCTTCATGTGTTGTACCAGGGCCGCTGTGCCAACGTTAGCTCCCTTGGCCACGCTTCACTTTCTGCCCACAGATTCTACATAAACCATATTCGGCTCCTCCGGTTTCCTTAGCAAGAACTGCCACACCGCCGAGTAGGCTGATTTTACAGCCACGCTCCCACTGAGTGACTACTGCCGCCGCTGCCCTCGCTGAGCCCCTGGCTGGTACTGTCTTGGGGGACCTGCGAAGCGGGGATTTTTATCTACCCTCTTGGCCGCTGGCTCCCGACCTCACACGCTGCTACCCGCTGACTCACGGCCACACAAACCAGCTTGCTGCTGCCGCCGCTGCCTGACCGCAAGCTGACGCCCTCTTCTCCTGCGATTATGAAGCCCTTGCCTTCACCCGCTCCCAAGTGCGGTCGGCTACATCGATCATCTATTATGTGTTAATCCATCGTCCACTCAGTCCTCATCCCGTCTTGTAGCCGAGGCTGACCTCTCACCACGATGACCTCCCATGCCACTCTCCACAGTCTATACTTTGCCAGCCGTACCTGCAAAGAAGCTGGTGATATTGGCCACCATTTCTTCGCTGCCAATAGCTGCTGACTGCCCCCTCAAATTGTTTTCAATCCTGCTATATAGTGGCGCGATCCCAGACCACATAGAAGATCCTGGCTGAGGGAAACCTGTATGGGACAGAGGCGGGCTGTAATACAGGTGAGGGCCGCTGACCCCTCCGGGCCATGCCAACTAATTTTTGTCTGAGGTTCCCACCGACACTTGGCTGGGGTTCAGATGTCATCTGGGAGAAGAGGATGTACCTAGTCACCCAAATCAAGAACCCTTGGGTTGCTTGAACAACACACGGCCGCTAGAAGACAGCGGCTATATTTGTGGCCTCACCGAGTAGCCCCTGCGTAGCGACGTCCCCCCATGTCTGTGCTGCGACTGGCCCGTTTCAGAATGTTTGATGCCACTGCCACTCGCAGTTTGCAAGAGCCTGCCACCTCTCTTCCTGACATACTGTTGATCTCAAAATTTACAACACTGTTTTTGATGAAGCTATCTGTATATGATTAAAATAATACAACCCTGTATTAATGACTCCAAATGAACCCAGTAACAAGCTTGTGTAACCCTTGGATATAAATTGCGCTCACACAAATGGCCAGGAAAAAATATACTTGTATGTGTCCCGTTTTACAAGCAATGTGTGTTTACTAAATGTAAAAGCACAAACAGCTTAATTAACCTTCGCATTGTGAATTATGCTTACAAGAAGAATGTATATATTTCTGTGTTGAAAAAGACGGTTTATTTTTTCAGCACAGCACAAAACAACGCTTAATTAACCCCTGGATGTAAACTTGCGCAATAGATTGATCCACCACAAACTGAATAGCTTTGTATCGTGTTACAATGGCGAAGATATTTCTACCCACACAACAAGATAAAAAATTGTAATTAACCTTTGCTTGTGAATTAGGCTACCAAAAAAAAAATGTATAAATTTGTCGCGGTTGAAAAAGATGGTTTATTTTTGTCAGTCACACCAGCAAAACAACGCATAATTAACCCCTGGAAGTAAATTGGCAGCAATAGAATTGAGCCACCACAAACTATAGCTTTGTAGCGTGTTACAATGGTAGTAATTTCCTACGCCACACAACAAAGATAAAATTGTTATTAAGCCTTTGCTTGGAATTAGGCTAGCCAACAAAAAAGAATATATATTTTGCGTTGAAAAAGACGGATTATTTTGTCAGCACACCAGCAAAAAATACAACGCTTAATAACCCCTGGATGTAAATTGCCAATAGAATTGAGCCACCACAAACTAGTAGCTTTGTAGCGTGTTACAATGGCTTATTATTTCTACGCCACACAACAAAGAATAAAATTGTAATTAACCTTTGCTTTGAATAGGCTACCAAAAAAAAAATATATATTTGGGCGCTTGAGAAAAAGACGTTTATTTTGTCAGCACACCAGCAAAACAACGCTAATTAAACCCCATGTATGTAAATTGCGCAAATAGAATTGAGCAGCCAAAAAATTGAAGTGGTATTTGTATTGTAAAAACCTGTTTCTTTAAATGAATACAACAGAACTGGCTTAGATCTCCCTCCCACTTGGATATAGAATGTATATGCAACTGCAGTGGACGCACACTTGGATTTAGAACCAATACCCCCAAAAAAATCAGAAATAGAACATACAGAGAACTCTCTGAGAAAAGCCTGAGACACCCCACAAAATCGCTGTGTAAAAATCAGTTCTTCAGAAAGCTCTATCACCCGCAGCAGCACCTTCGCTATCAGTACTGTGAGAGGAGTGTGGAAGGCTCCTAAAGCGCGCGCTCTGTCTTAGTATAGTGCGGTGACGTCACAGAATCCCGCCGTCTCTGAATTGGCTTCATCTCTGCACATGTCATGCATGCTATGCCCTTCTTCCTCCCAGAGTGCTTTTGCCCATTTAACGGCCATGTGCTCGCAGCCATTTTATCAATCTAAAGCACACTTCGTTCACCGAAAGTACCCAAAGTTCGACTTCGATCCTAACCGAAGTTTTCCTGAAATTACTAAACGAATGTCCCTTCGATAGAATCGATTCGCCCATCTCTAATTATAATAATCGTGGTTATAATCATTTTACAGCTCACAGTGAACATAATTAACATCTTTATATCAGTATTCTTAGCTGTAGACATATAGTCATGAGAAAAAGAAAGTACATTGCCTTTGAATTCCATGGTTTTAGGTATCAGTACATAATTAAAAATAAATAAATAATAAAAAAAAAAGTAAAACACCCAATCATTAAAAAGTCTTATAGGGGTTGTCTCACTACAAATATTAGCATTCAACATGTAGGGAACAATAAATGAATATATTCTCCAAATATATTGCTGTGTTTGTTTTTCTTTGTTGAGAACATAAAAGCGATTTTATCGGTTCTAATTGCACTCCGGTTTCTCTAGGTTAAGGACCTGCTCTGCCCTACTCTCCCCTGCTTTTTGTCTTATCTGATAGCAGGGAATGATGTCATCACACAGATCGACACACAGAACTTCTGGCATCTTGAGAGCTTGAGTGTTATCTGATCTAACAAGCAAAGGAGACATATTTTGTTTGCTTTAGCTCGGAAGCTTCTCTGGACTTTAGATAAACATCTCCTGCTCTTATGTCAGAGTAATGAGCAGACCTTTTAACATGGATATGATATGCTAATCACTGCCATAGAACCACCCACAGCCTGACCAGGAAGAGACAGGATGCATGAATTAAATCTGCTTTTGACTCTGTGAAACAGCATG
Organism: Phyllomedusa bahiana; assembly: GCA_025379985.1. Classification (NCBI taxonomy): domain Eukaryota; kingdom Metazoa; phylum Chordata; class Amphibia; order Anura; family Hylidae; genus Phyllomedusa; species Phyllomedusa bahiana. Next base: position 54,722 of record JAODAL010020384.1, on the reverse strand, counting down.
GGGAGAGAACCCCCTTTAACATTAGGTTAATTCAACCTCAGATGAGCAACAATGCATGACAAATAACACCACATCGCTATTTGTTTAATGACAATGAAGCCATGATGGAAAATCCAAGTATGGAAAAATTAAGTACATCTGATGAATTAATAGCTTGTAGAATCACTTTTAGCAGCATTTACTTGAAGAAACTGTTCTCTGATTGACTTAATTTGTTTCTCACATATTTGATGATTGATGGTGTCATTTGTCATGTGTTGTTCATCTGAGGTTGTGTTTAATTCTAAGACCTTTTAAAAAGCGAAATTTTTTGTAGAATGTTCTGATACGTGAAACCATATAATTCATGTACTTTATTTTCCCATTGACTGTATACCACTTATAATCTTTATTAGTTATTATGTTTTTCCAATGTATATTATCACAGAAAGGAATGTACAAATGACCTAAAACGTAACATTTAATAAATCATAATAAAACTAATAATCCAACACAACTGGTGCCATCTGAAAATAGATTATATATATAAGTAGCCTTACCTAACTAGCAGGGTAACTGCCCTGAAATGGGCGACCCCACCTTACAAAGGCTAGCCCTGTGAAACCATATATACTAAACAAAATATATGACAATACACTCTTTGAGCACCTGATACATTTCTCTGTATGTATAAGTAATGATTTTTCAGGTGAGTTATGTTAAGTGATGGACCTGGGTGTTCCTCGCCAAACATGCAGCTCAGCTGAGTGGAGTTGGTGATCACACCAGAAAGGTTTTGTTTATGTTAATGCAGTAAGTAGCAAGAAAAGTTAGCAAAAATATATTAAGTTGGGTTCAGGGTTCTTACAATAGTTTTGGATGAGGAGGGATTTAGAGGTTCAAATGTCCATTGTAGTTAGGCATTAATACAGACCGACTCTGCTAGAAATGTAAACCACCTATACGATTTCTTCTTAGCTCCATTGGTTTGAACAAAATATAATAAATATTATAAAGCCAATCCTCAATGACATGACAGCTGTTAAGACATGCCAGCTACCAGCTTGTACATGGTTGGAGAAGTCAGGTGCTAGATATGTATAGTGAATAATTCCATAAGCTTGTTTAGACTGTTTTACATAGTTGCTTTATACATAGTTATGTTTCCATGTTTTGGGTAAATCTTTCTTCTGGGGCTTCTGTCTACTTTTATTAATGAAAACACATACATGGTATAGATTGGTAGCAGCATACGGTACATACTCCACTTCCAAGAAATGCATGTTGGCAGTTTCTCATACAGGCCCAAATTGATTATGCATCCTCACATGAGATTAGTGCTTCAGTATCTTAAGCCAGTTTAAACAGAAGGCTTGAATAATACATTAGGAATGAAAATGAAATGTGAGCAATGTAATATAAATGGGCTTCAAGACAGAAGATATATTATGTCCAATAGATCCCCCTTCCCTTTGAGAAAGATATTTCTTGATTCCTAAAAAGAAAATTTATTATAAGAACATATTTGAGTCTTATAATGTACACACTAAACTGCAATATTTTATGTCATTAACCAATGAATCAATTTATATCTGAACTTCTTTATTTGATCTTTTAAAATATAGTATATTTTTAATGTGGAGGACCATTGTTACATTAGTCAAGAATTTTTATTCTACTATATTCTTTTCAATTTTTTTAGTTAATTGTTTTGAAAATTTTTCACAAGACTATTGATGTTTAGTCCTGAATCACAATATGGTGTCAGGCACATGCACTAAGCATGTCATGTGGCACACAGAGTTCCAGTGGTAGCAAGATACCTCTCATCACTATATTATGAAGATATACTAAATTTCTGTAATATATTCTTACGTCCACAAATGAAAAAAGGTCCAGCAGTAAAAGCCTTTTAATTTTTTTATGAAAACATGACAGATATCCAGAGACAAATCTGTGGTGTTTATATTTCTGTAAAATGGCATCTGATAAAGCAAGTCTATAGGAAGTTGGTGTTACCTCCGTAAAGCCGCGACTTAGTTCTCATTGTGCCGGTTTCCACAATGACAGTGTGTAGATCACGGCAGCAGCCACAGCAGCAGCATGAGGTCAGACAGTGGCACAATGACACAGTGTGTAGGTCACGGCATCAGCCACAGCAGCAGAATGAGGTCAGACAGTGGCACAATGACAGAGTGTGGGTCACGGCGCACCCCACAGCAGCGATTGATGTCAACAGTGGCACAACCACTTTCCCTGGATTTTGGCAAAAACAGGAGTAGGCCCAACATTTTTGGGAAAGGGACACAGGGGTGTATTTTAAAGGGGGCACCCCGGGCGGCAGCAGGGAGGTAAAGGACGGGGGCCAATGACATTCTGGGGGGGAAAAACGGGGAAGTGGGCCAACGAGTGGGAAAATTACAAGTTTGTAGGTCAGGGCAGCACCCACAGCACCCAGCATGAGGCCCGGACAGTGGCACAAGGGAACATTTGGAGGGGAAAAAACGGGGTGGGCCACGGGGTGGCAAAAATGAAAAGAGAGTGGGGGTTTACGGGGGCCAGCAGCATGAGGTCAGACATTGGGCAAATGACAGAGTGGGGGAGGGGGTGGAAAAACCCAGTCCCTGGAAAAAGATGGGGGGGGAAAGGGATGGAGAAACGTCAGCAGATGTGTGGCTGGGGGGGTTGTGGCGGGGCATCAGATTGTGGCCGAGGCAGGTAGTTTAAAACCCAGACTCATTTCTCACATTTTTGGGTGAGGCTTCATGCCCTTATTTTGCCCAACCCCAAAAGGCTTTGGGTTTGTGGGGGAAAAAATTCCTGGCCATCCACCCCTGTTCACTTGACAAAGGTCAGTCTTTCCCACATTTCCCGTGGAAAAGCGTTTTCTCCTTGGGGAAAAACGATGGCCCCCCCGCACTGAAACACCGCTCTGATCCCCACACAAACGGGCCGGGCGGGACGTTTTTTCCACTGCAAACTCGGCAAGTTGCGGCCACACTTCCATTTTGGCTGCCCGGGTATTCCAGCGGGATCTTCTAACGGGGGTTTGGCAGGGGTGCTGCCAAGTAGCCACCACCTGGTTTTTTCAGGGTCTGCTCCAGGTCCTGCTGTGCGCTGCTGCTGTGGCGACTTCCCTCCTAAATAGGGCGGGTGAAGGAAACTGCTCATCAGTGAATCCAGACTTAGGTTGTGCTGATGGGGGTTTGGGACTGCTCCCACCCCCCCCCCACCTTTTACCCCGCACTTTTCGGCTTTATAAGGTTGGAGTGCTGAAGAACCCCCCCGGGCCCGACCTTCCCCAGGAGGGGGCGAGCCGCCCCATAGGCAGCGGCCAACTGACTACGGAGGAAATTTTTTTCCCTTTTTTGTAATTTTAGTTTTGTCCCCCCTCTCCCAAAAGCGGGGAAAAAACTCCCTTTTGGAACGGTAGCCCAGGGTTTCCAAAAGGGGTTTTTGAGCCCAAAATTTTCCCTTGCCGGTTTTGACTATTCGGCCCCGGGGTTTTTTACTAGCCCGGAAATAAGATTTCTGCGGGCCATCTGCCCCAAGTGACCCGAAGGGCTCCCTGCCTCCATCTCCCTGTTTCTGCCCGGTGCTTGCGGGCCCCTCTGCCTCAACTTTTCATCTCCATCAAACCTTTCCCCTACGGGTCCTGCTCCTTTCCATCTTTGCACCTGGGTAGAAAATCCATCATTTACCAGACAATGTTCTGCACCAAAATCCTCCTCCTCCCTTTCAATCCCCAACCCGGGCTTTATGTGGCCCGAGAGTAGTCGCCACGTCCCCCCGGGCCCCCCGCCCCCCGAAAGATTTTTTTAGCATCTGTTCCCCGGACATGAAGCATTTGGGAAAGACTTATTATCCCTTTGTCCCCCGGGGATGACAAATAATGTGGCTCCTCGGGAAAGGCCTCAAAAAAACGGTAGGTTTTCCGCATTAGTGCCCCTGGCTGACATCAAAGTTACCAGGGGGGGTATCCTGTCCCGCCTGGATCTCAAAAAATCGTTAATGGCCCTTTTTTCTGTTTTATACATCGGGCCAACATGTGGGCAACCTGGGAAAAAAAATGGGTGGAAACATTTGCATATCAGAGAGTTTGTTGGGGGGGCCGGGTTTTGGGCCGCTGCAAAATCGAGGGGGTGTTTCCTGGCTTTGTGGAATGGTTTAAGTGGGGATGCCCCAGTTTCCTGGCCCCTTTTAACAGAAAAAATTCTGAAATCGGGGAAAGACTTCAGGAACCTTTTCACAACCAGATTTGAACACTTGCGCCATGCAGGGGGGCAGGAAACCCTCCCCCCCCTCGGGGCAGCGCGGAACCATTTCCTCCCTTGTCCGTCACCATGGTTTCCCATTTGCTGTTGGCGCGGAGAAAGGCCACACATCGAATTTTTTTGCTACATGACCGGGGCAGTTTTCCCCCCCTGTGTGAAATTGGTTCGCCGAGGCAAGCCGGTTTTAGAACCCGCGTGACACCCCTGTGGGCCCCCCAAAATGTGGGGATGATGGAGCCCGTAAATTGTGGAGGGAGATGGTGGTGGTGGGGGAGGAGGAGGACATTGGGGAAAAAGCAGCGTTTTTACAAAGTGGGGAGAAAGTGGGGTCTCCTGTCCAAAATTTGGTGTGCCTGGGCCCAAAACACAATTTAACCAGTTTTTCCCCTAAAGGACATGTAAATGGGCCCCGACCATAGTTACAGCTCCAGAAAATCCGCGCTTTCCGTGCACCTTGGAAAAAAACCGATAACCAAGACTGGCCCAAACCCTTTTTGTTCTTTCCTATTTATGAAGGGGTGGTACTGCCTTTTTGGGAAAAAAAAAATTAAAAGCTGGGGAAAACCCCCCATCTCGGCTTTGGCAAAAAGCCATTTTGTTCTCTTTAAAGGTGGGAGAGTCCACCTTTGGAAAGGGAGGGGGCTGGCCAGCACCAAAAACTTGGAAAAGGAGTCCCGGGATCTTCTGCCCCCTTAGGATTTGGTTTTGGCCCCCATACGTTGTCTCTTTGCAATCGCCTTTGCTAACGACGCTGGCGCCAAGATTTTGCGAGGAGCAGGGGGCTTTTGCACTGGGGGGAAAGAAGTCAAAAAAGAAAAAAGCTCCCCTTTTGCAAAAGGGGGTTTTAGCCTTTACTGACTGCAATTTTGGGAAAGCGTACCATTTGTTTCTTCTGCTGTGCATTTTTCTGCGGCGGGGAGGATGGACCACCACATCTGACCCCCGTTTTTCCCCCCCAGGGCCCCCGGATGGTGACGTTGCATGGTTGACGCAAGGGCCCTGGTGCCCAAAGTTTGCTCCCTGGCCCCGCTTTACTTTCCCGTTACAAATTCTTTCATTTTACCCATATTTGGTCCTCCCGGGTCTTAGCAAAGAAATCCCACACCGTTTAGGGATCGGAATTTTAAATTCCAACGCTCCGCACGAGTGACTACTGCCGCCACTTTCCTCGCGAACCCCTTTTACCGTACTTTCTTGGACTTGCGAATCGCGTTTTTTCCCCCGTGGCCCCTTGGCTCCCGACCCCACACTGCGCTTTTCCTTTCTGAAATCACGGCCCCACGACCCCCTTTTCTGGCTGCGCCCTGCCTGACCGCAACTTTACGCCCTTTTTCTCCCACGATGATGAAGCCCCTTGCCTCACCCGGTATTTGTGTTTTATCGTCACTGCTTTTCCTCTCACCTTTTTTGGGTATGCCGGCTGACCCCTCCAACATGACCTCCCATGCCACTCTAAAACATCTATATTTGCCGCTACGGGCAAGAAGCGGGGGATATTGGCCCCATTTCTTCGCTACCAAGTAGCTGCTGCTGCCCTCCTAAATTGTCATCCCGCATATTGGGGCGTGAGCCAGACCACATAGTAGATCCTGGCTGAGGGAACCGGAGGACAGAGGGGGGTTAGGACATGAGGGCCGCTGACCCCGCCCCCCCATGCCAACAAAGGGTTGGTCTGACGTTCCCACCGACTCTTGCTGGGGTTGTCAGATTCTCGGGGGAGGAAGTGGATGACCTAGTAAACCCAAATCAAGAACCTTTGGGGTTCTATCAGCACAGGGCCCGCTGTGACAGCGGCAGTTGTGGCCTCACCGAGTGACCCGCTGCGACGTCCCCTTTTGCTTTTTGCTGTGACTGGGCCTGGAATTTTGTGCCTCTGCCACTCGCAGGTGAGGAGCCTGCCACCTCTTTGTCTGACCTACTGTTTGTTTCTAAATGTACAGAAAACTGTTTGATGAATTATCTGTATTGATAAAAAACACCCCCTGTATTTTGACTCCAAATGAACCCAGTAACAAGCTTGGTAACCCTTGGATATAAATGCGCTCCACAAATGGGCAGGAAAAATTGACTTGTATGTGCCGGTTTAAAAACTCTGTGTATTTTACTGAATATAAAAGCACAAACAGGGCTTTTATTATCCTTCAGATATGAAGTATGCTACAGAATTTCTTCTGTGGCGGTGAAAAACAAAGTTTTCTTTTTACTGAGAAACAACTGCAGAACAACGCTTAATTAACCCCTGGATGTAAATTGTGCCAAACAATTAAGAAATTTCGCAAACTATGAGCTTTGTAGGCGTGTTACAATGGCGTGTTTTCTACGCTACACAACAAGAGAAAAAATTATAATTAACCTTCGCTTGTGATTTATGCTACAGGAAAATTGTAATTTTTGGCGGTGAAAAGAGGGTTTTTATTTTTGTCACCACAGCAGAAAAAACAACGCTTAATTGACCCCTGGATGTAAATTGCGCAAAGAATTGAGCAGCCACAAACTACTAGCTTTGTAGCGTGTTTACAATGGCGTGTTTTCTACGCTACACAACAAAGAGAAAAAATTGTAATTAACCTTTGCTTGTGAATTAATGGTACAGGAAATTGTCATTTTTTGGCGGTGAAAAAAAACGGTTTATTTTTGTCCCCAAACAGCAGAAAAAACAAAGCTTAATTAACCCCTGGATGTAAATTGCGCAAAAGAATTAAGCAACCACAAAACTATTAGTTTTGTAGCGTGTTACAATTGCGTTTTTTCAAACGCTACACAACAAGAGAAAAAATTGTAATTAACCTTCGCTTGTGAATTATGCTACAGGAAAATTGTAATTTTTGTCGGTGAAAAAGACGGTTTCTTGGAGTCACCACAGCAGCAGAACAACGCTTAATTAACCCCTGGATGTAAATTGCGCACAAGAATTGAGCAGCCAAATATGAAGTGTATTTGTGTTGTAAAAACGCTGTTTCTTTAATGAATACAACAGGAACGGGGCTAGATCCCCCTTGGATATACAATGTGCTGTGAGCAGATAGCATTAAAATGTATATGCAGCAGCAGTGGACGCACACTGGATTTCAGATCCAATACCCCAAATAATCAGAATTAGAACATTAAGAGAAGCAGTCTCTGAGACAAGCTGAGACACCCCACAAAAATCGCTGTATAAAAATGAGTTCTTTAGTAAGAGATATCATTAGCAGCCGTGGCAGCACCTTCCCTAATCATACAGTGAGAGCGGTTTGAGCTCCCAGCATCGCGCCCGGACTTATATAGTGCGGTGAAGTCACAGAATCCCGCCGGTCTCTGATTGGCTTCATCTCTGCACATGTCATGCAGGCTATGCCCTTCTTCCTCCCAGAGTGCTTTGCCCCATGTAGCCCCATGTGCTCACAACCATTTTATCAATCAAAAGCACACTTCGTTCACGTGAAGTACCCCAAACTTCGACTTCGTTCAGAACCGAAGTTTTCCTGAAATTCTAAACGAATTCCACTTTGTTAGAATCAATTCGCCCATCTCTAGTGGTGACCTTTTAAATTATCTTTGTTTTCTATTCTTTAATAATTAATTTGCCACATATCACCTGGCATTCAATTTAGTCATTTTTATGGCATTGAATGAGGTATGAGAAAATATCTTATCTTAATAATTGTTTACCGTTCTTTTGAATACTAAGAAAACAAGCTGTTTACTGAATGGGCCTTTTATGGTCACCTAAGAATTGTTTTGGTTATTAAATACCAAGAGTGGGCGTCTTATCAAACTGGGGGAATTTTATAGTCTTAGGAATACTAGGGTCTCATCTATGAAAACTGTCTAGTTCTAAGACTTTCTTTGTTTCCCATAGCAACCAATCAGTGCTCCCTTTTCATTTCATATAGTGCTCTGAAAAAATGCAAGTGAAGCACTGATTGGTTGCTATGGGCATCAAAGATAGTCTTAGGCCTAGACAATTTTCATACATGTGGCACTAACATTTCTCACTCACCATTAATATAAACAAAATGTACTATTCATATCAGTGACCAATAGAAAAATACGTAATTTCAGATAAGTGATAAATGTCTCTGATATCTGTTTAGAAATTACAAACACTTCCATTTCAGACAAATAATTAAATCATTTAACCCTTTATCCTTTAACTTTGGCCTAGAGGTATAGTTTCACTAACATGGTAAGGCATAGAAGGTCAATAGCTTGCCATTTACTGTTAAAGGAGCTATATCACAGCTCGCCACAACTTTAGACTGTAATATATCTGTGCATATAAGCCTACAGAGTAATATTTTTACTTTTAAGCAAATGCATGTCAGATTATAGGGACCCATACACTGTCTCATCTACATTTTTTATTGTAATCTTGAAGAGTATTAACGTTATTTACAGGCAAATGTGGTTTATGTCCTTTGTTGACATTTTATATACTGTACTATACTATATAAAATATCTATCTATCTATCTATATGTCTATCTACAGTGAAGGAAATGATTATTTAATCCCTTGCTAATTGTGAACGTTTGCCCACTGGCAATGACATGAACAGTCTATGAATTTAAGGGTAGGTTCATTTTAACATTGAGAGATAGAATATCTATTTGCATTTTGCTGAGAGAAATAAATATTTAGTCCCATACCAACCATTAAGGCTATGTTCACACGGCTTATTGCCGATGTAATTGCGGGGATGGATTTCGCCCCGCAATTACGCTGTCTCCGTGCAGCGGGTACGGGGTGGGGGGGCCGGCAGCCTGCCAGCCCCATAGACAGCCATTATTCTCGGCGCGTATCCCGCCGGGATAATGTGCATGTCACTATGAGAACTATGGATGACCGTAATGCCTGGCACGGATTTCAGCCGTACTGCAGCGCAGTACGGCGCGCAATACGGCTGAAATCCTTGCCATAAATAAGCTGTGTGCATGAGGCCTAAGAGTTCTGGCACCTACAGACCAGTTAGACATGCCTAATCAACTCGTTACCTGCATTAAAGACAGCTGTCTAAAATAGTCACCTTTATAAAGGTCTCAACTAGTCAGACTCTAACCTCTACAACATGGGCAAGACCAAAGGGACAAGATCATAGACCTGCACAAAGCTGAAATGGGCTACAAAACCATAAGTAAGACGTTGGGTGAGAAGGAGAAAACTGTTGGTGGAATAGTAAGAAAATGGAAGAGATACAAAATGACTGTCAATCAACACCGATCTGGGGCACCATAAAAAATCTCACCTCGTGGGTTATTCTTAATCATGAGGAAGGTGACAGATCAGCCAAAAACTAAATGGGGGGAACTTGTTAATGATCTCAAAGCAGCAGGGACCACAGTCACCAAGAAAACAATTGGTAACACATTACGCCGTAATGGTTTAAAATCCTGCAGTGCCCGCAAGGTCCCTCTACTCAAGAAGGCACATGTGCAGGCCCATCTGAAATTTTCCAATGAACACCTTGATGATTCGGTGAGTGATTTGGAGAAGGTGCTGTGGTCAGATGAGACAAAAATGGAGCTCTTTGGCATTAACTCAACTAACTGTGTTTGGAGGAAGAGAAATGCTGCCTATGACCCAAAGAACACCATCCCCACTGTCAAGCATGGAGGTGGAAACATTATGGGTGACATGTATGAAAGAGTTTTTCACCCTTTTTCTGGCATACAATGCACCTAACTGAGCCGGCTACGATGTCTAATGCACCTACCGTATGTGTTAGGAGCATTGCTTGTAAGACTCGACACTTTCAAATGAGCCTAACATGAAGTGGTGTTTCTGGGGCCTTTTGGGGGCATGTCGCACCACACTCGTAATATTAGACACATATATGAATGTGGTTCGGCAAAACTAGGCACATTACTGCTCCGACAGGCAGACTTATTTCAGTGTGGTCTGTCTGATTCTGAGGAATCGAAGTGAAGCTAGATTTGCTGTATAGGGCAAAAATATCCCTTATTTCTCAATTTACACCAGTGCAATAATAAAAAGTAAGTTATTATAATTATCAAACTATATAAAATTTAATTATTTAAAGGTAATGAAAAATGTGATCATATAAAAATAATATACAAATTTATAATGCTAGCTAGTCTCCAGACCTTAGTCCCATAGAAAACTTATGGAGGGAGTTGAAGCTCCGAGTTACCAAGTGACAGCCTCAAAATCTTAATGATTTAAAGATGATCTGCAAAGAGGAGTGGACCAAAATTCCTCCTGATATATGCGCAAACCTCATCATCAACTACAAGAAAAGTCTGACTGCTGTGCTTGCCAACAAGGGTTTTGAAAAAAAGTATTAAGTCTTGTTTGCCAGAGTTATCAAATACTTATTTCTCACTGCAAAATGCAAATAAATTTATATAATGTACACAATGTGATTTTCTGGATTTTATTTTGGATATTCTATCTCTCAATGTTAAAATTAATCTACACTTTAAAATATAATAAAAATTATTTGGTCCCTTGCTGAATGTGTAAGTTTGCCCACTGACAAAGGCATTGAACAGTCTATAATTTTAAGTATAGGTTAATTTCAACATTGAGAGATAGAATATCAAAGTACGAATATCAAAATTAAATACAGTTGAAACCAGACGTTTACCTATGTCTGTATGTATTATATATATATATATATTATATATATATATTATATAATTATTAATATTATAATGTATATATATCTTCTTATATATATTAAATATATATATATATTATACTTTAACATATATGTATTTTTATATGTATTTTCTGTCTTACAATTTAAAGGTCATTTATACATGCATACTCTACTATATGTATGTGGTGCTGTATGTTGATCTCCCCTGATTATTTTTAGAGAGGTCACAGTTTACATCTTAAGCCTTTTTTGGCCTTTTAGTTGATTGAATATGCAGTGTTTTGACCCATAAAAATATATATTGTTTACATAATTTATTTAGGTGTGTGTCTGTATTTGTTCTTTTATTTTATGTTTGTTATTCTTTGTACATTGTAAGCACCCTATTATCTATTGTTTTGCTTTGTGGCATCCTTTACCTCTTGTTTTGTTGTTTTTTCTTTTCATTAAACTTAGAGCTCAGGCATGGTTTGCAGATGGATGCATTTTTAAGTTATGACAACTTTTAAAGCTCACATTAAATACATTTAGATTGTCCTCCAGTTGCCTAATTAAACAAGTTTTAAACCTAATAGTCTTGCAAATGGTCAGAAGCTGTGCCAATGACAGATGAAAATTAAGCAAAAATTAACAATCAATATAAAGTTATTAAATGGTAAAAAAATCGCTTTGTATTTAGGAAGAATCGTGCAATAAAATGAAAATGGAATTGTGTGGAATAAAAAAAAAAAGAGACTCCATTAAGAAAGCTAGGAAAACCAGGAATAAATTGCTATAATTAAATGCTCAATTAAGATTGTAACTGCACCATTTTGTATTGCACTATAGAAACTGGCTTAATGGCTATATTGATTTTATTTTCTTCTAAGCTTAGCTTTGGAGGGATCACATCACAAGGAAAGTCAGCATCACTGCTGCGGAAAAACTTCCATGGATGCATCGAAAACCTTTACTACAATGGTTTAAATATCTCTGACTTGACCAAACGATATAAACCTCAGATCCACATAGAGGTAATAAATAAATATTTTTGTCATGGGTATACAATAGAATATTAGTGTCCTGGATTTGTATATTGTAAACTATATTAAGAAAATATTTCCATTCCAAATCTATCTGTCTCTCTGTCTATTCCATTCTTCTATTTTTCTACCATTAATGGGTGTAAAGGTTGCAGTCACACCTGGGCCAGAAAATCTGTCAGTTCCATTTTAACAATGGAAAAAAGTGTAGTGCATTATAGCCATCTCAACCTTTTGGCCATTTCACAGTAGCCCAATTACAAGGCTATAATTACAAGCATAAGAGCATTTTATAAATACAAACCATAATCCATTTTAATACTGTTAGAGATATTCACTTCTATAAAGTCATGCTGGAAACAGGATTTTTTTTCTTATGTTCATGATTCTTTTTTTTGTTTTGTTTTTTTGCATCAATAATAGCATTGTTGAGGTGTGAGATGTTGCAATTCATGCAGATCTAAATGATAACACTTAAATAACATTTCAATGGCCATAGCCAATTCTATATTTTTCCCAAAGATCCTGACTTTGTGGTACTGTGTTGCAGAGTTGTAGTTAAGGGGGAGTGGTGGCTGGATGTGCTGGCTGAGCATGTGTCTCAGCTGCCATCTACGTTGGGGGAGGGGTAGGGTGATGGCACCAGCAAGCCACTCTGTCTTGCCAGGGTAATCAGATACAGAACAGAAAAGGGAATATTTTCCAATACTGGAATAAATCCTGACTATGACTCTGTTTGTGATATTGTACATTGTGTGCACATAAAAATCATTTACATTTTTTCTATTTTAAATATATACTAGTATACAGTTTGTGTATATTGTTTATTGTGAATATAAAAAGTACATATTGATATCTTGTTCATACTCTATAACCTGTTGCTTCAGAAATACTTGTATTTAGATTTATTTTATATTTGTGACTGGGTGAAACATACAGACAAGAAAATGTATAAAATGTTATTTCTGTTTTCTAGGGAAATGTTTCATTTTCCTGTCAAGAGCCTCCAGTGGTTCCAGTGACATTTCTAAATTCACAAAGCTATTTGGTTTTGCCAGGATTATCTTTGCAAGAAGAAGTTGCAATCTCTTTTTATTTCCGTACTTGGAACATGGAAGGCTTTTTGTTTGCAACTAAGCTGAGCTCTGCTCCTTTCCAGTTTGTTGTCTATGTTTCTGATGGAAAGCTTAAAATGAGTCTTTTCAAAAATACTAAACTGTATCTTGACACAGTTACAGGTATGAATAATATACATACTATTACTGCTGATCTGCTCAAAATGATTTCAATGTTTTGATAGAAAATAAATAAGACACCAGAGGCAACATGTATGATTTATGGCACTTAGACGCCAATTTTAAAGCGCATAATAATATTGTAGAATGCGCCTGATTTATGTACTCGCTCTACTGCGGGTCATAAATCAGAGGCATTCTAGTGCTAAGACAACATTTCTGGCTTTCCAAGTCGTTTACCTGTTCCAGCAGTAATGTGCCTGGAATTGCCGTACTGAAGCTATAAATCTATAACTTCATATGGTTCTAGTACGCCCCGCCTCCCACATGCCCCCCGAAATCAGGCGCATTGCAAAGTGCCGTGAGTGCCCTATAATAAGCTTGATATTGGCATGCAGCAGATTTAAAATTGTAGCGAAAGGGGCTGCACAAGATGTCAGGCTGAGAAGACGCCAGACTTCTGCTGCAGCCCTATTCATACATGCCGCCCTAGGTGTGCAGAAAGAAGGGGAATTATGTGATCATAGCTATTGAGACAGCCATTTGATACAGATACAGACATCTTATTGTAACACTGTCGACTTTTCATTAGCATTTCAAACTATTCTTATATCACAAGGCATTATGGGAAAAGAGCTGAAAACTCAAGCACCCTCTATTGGATGTTACAAATTCTAAATTTGCTTGTGACTCACTGAGTCTTTAGATAGCAAAAGTGATGTTAGCCAAGCCAGACAATGGGCATCTGCAGACAATGGACAACATTGGCTTGGCTCACATCCTTTTTGCTTTCTAAAGACTCAAGTGAGTCACAGGCAAAGTGCTTGAGCTTTCAGCTCTTTTCTCATAATGTATTGTGATAAGGGAAGGATCCCTATTTGGGGGTGCAAAAGGCCTTTTTTCAAATTTTTTCCAAAAACAAATTTGTGCTCCCCTGGGAAATTGGGGGGAATTTTCCAAAAAAATTGGGTTTTCGTTCACTTGCCGAATTTCTCGGCAAAAAAAAAATTTTCTTTCTGAATTACTTCGGGGAATTACTTTTAAAAAACCGCTTTTTTCCCGGCGCACAGAGCCTCCCGGGTTGCGGTAAAAACGTTGTGCCATGCTTAAATATGCAGGGGGGTTTGGGTTTTGGGTCTTCATCCCAATTTTTGTGTTTTAAAGTTTTTGACCCCACGATAAATGCCGCCACTTTAGAATGTTTCCCACTCAAAAATTTCCCTGGGAAATTAAAAAGGGAAAAACTGCCCAAAAAAACGGGAAGCGGGAATGTAGCCTGAAAAAGGAGGGCCAGCGACAGCTGGAAAAAAAAAAAGCTGAAGGCCAGGTGGCAACTTCAGTGACAGAGTGGGGAAAGGTAAAGGGGCAGCCACGCAGCATGGGGTCAGACAGTGGCACAAGCATTCTAGAGGGGGGCAAAAACAGGAGTAGGCCACAGATTTGGCACAAGGGGACACAGTGTGTGGGTCACGGCAGCGAACAGAGCAGCATGAGGTAAAGACGGGGGGGAACAATGACAGGTGTGTGGTCCCCGGCATCAGCCACAGCAGCATTTTTGAGGTGGGACAGTGGCAAAAGGGACAGTGTGTAGGTCAAGGCAGCAGCCCAGAAAGCAGATGAGGTCGGGACAGGCACAATGACTTTTCTGGAGGTGGCAAAAAACGGGAGTGGGCCCACAGAGTAGGACAATAAAACAGTGTGTGGGTTCACACCAAGCCACAGCAGCAGCATGGGGTTTCAGACAGTGGCAAAGGAATTTGGAGGTGGAAAAAAAAACGGGGGGTTAGGCACAGAGTGGGAAAAATGACAGAGTGTGTAGGCCCACGGATCAGGCCCAGCGAAGCATGAGGTCAGACGGGGCCCAAAAGGGACTTTCTGGAGGGGAAAAAAAAACAGGAGTGGGGCCAAAGGGGAGTGGGACAAAAAACCCCAGTGTGTAGGTCACGGCAGCAGCCACAGCAGCACCCATGTGAGACCGTGGCTTAATGATTTTTTTGGGAAAAGGTGGAAAAAAAAAAAAGGAGTAGGCCACGGGAGTGGGAAAGGGAACAGGGGTTTTGCCCTGAGGCAAAAGGGCCCACACCCAATGCATTGAGGTCGGGACGTGGCACAATGAAGTGTGTAGGTAGGGGCAGCACCCCAGCAGCAGCATGAGGTCGACGGGGCAAATGCAGTGGTAGGTCATGGCAGCAGCACAGCGGCATGAGGTCAGACAGTGGCAAAATTTGACATTTGGAGGAGGCAAAAAAAAAGGAGTAGGCCAAGAGTGGGCAATGAAAATTTTGTATAGGCAGGGCAGCACCCAACAGCAGCAGAAATGGGGTCAGGGCATTGGCAAAATGACAGGTGTGTGGGGTCAGGCATAAAGGCCAAACAGCGGCAACCATGGGTCGGGAACGGGTGGCAAAAATGACAGTGTTTTTAGGTAAAAGGCAGCAGCCACAGCAGCAGCATGAGGTCGGGCAGTGGCAAAAAATGACATTCTGGAGGGGGGCCCAAAAACAGGAGTAGGCCACGGGAAGTGGGACAAAAAACACAGTGTGTAGGTCAGAAAGCGCCAGCAGAAAGCATGAGGCCCGGGACAGTGGCACAATGACATTTGGAGGTGGCAAAAACGGGGAGAAAGGCCACGAGTGGGACAATGCCCGAGGTGTAGGTCACGGCATCAGCCACACAGCGAAATGGGGGTCAGACAGGGGCCCACAATCACATATGGAGGTGGAAATAAAACCAGGGGGGTTGGGCCCACAGAGGGGGGGACAAGGGCACAGTGTGGAGATAAAGGCAGCAGCCACAGCGAGCATGGGGGTCAGCCCGTGGGCACAATGATTTTTGGGGAGGTGGCAAAAAAAATAAGTGGGCCAACAGAGGGGGGACAGGGGAACAGTGTGTAGGTAAAGGGCCCAGCAGCCACAGCAGCAGCAGGGAGGCCCGGGCCCAGGGGCCCCAAAATTTGAAAGGGGTGTAGGTCACGGCAGCAGCCCAGCGAAAGTTTGAGGTCAGACAAGTGGAAACAAGGGAATTTTTGGGGGGGTAGAAAAAAACAGGATTTGGCCACAGAGTGGGAAATGATAGAGGTGTAGGTAAGGCATAGCCACAGCAGCGCTTGAGGTCAGACAGTGGCACAATGAAATTTGGCAGGTGGTAAAAAACGGAGTAGGCCACAGGGGGGGCCCAAGGGAAAACCGTTTTGGGGGGCCACGGCAGCGCCACAGCAGCAGCATGAGGTAAGCCCCGTGGCAAAAATGAAAATTCTGGAGTGGCAAAAACAGAAGTGGGCCCAAACAGAGGTGGGAAAATTGCCCACAGTGGTAGGTCCGGCAGCAGCCCAGAAAGCCATGAGGTCAGACAGGGGCCCCCAAGGACGTGGTAGGTCACGGAAAGAAACCCACCCCAGCGCATGGGTCAGAAAGTGGAAAGGACTTTTGAGGTGGAAAAAACAGGAGTGGGCCCACAGAGGGGACAATGATAGAGTGTGTAGGTCACGGCATCACCCCACAAGCGGGCGCTTTAGGGTCAGCGGGTGGCACAATGACATTCTGGGGGGGTTTAAAAAACGGGGAGTGGGCCCAACGAGGGGGGACAATGAACCATTTGGGGGGAGGTCACGGGCAGGCAGCCACCCGCAGCAGCATGAGTCAAAACCGTGGCAAAAATGAATTCGGAGGTGAAAAAAAAACAGAAGGTAGGCCCAGAGTGGGAAAATGACCCCCAGTGTGTGGGGGTCCGGCAGCACCCACAGCGCAGCATGAGGTCAGACAGGGGCACTTGACGGGTGTGTAGGTCAGGCGCAGCCACAGCAGCAGATGTGGTCGCCCAGTGGCCCCAATGAATTTGGAGGGGAAAAAAAAAACAGGAGTAGGCCACGGGAGGGGGACAATGACACAGTTTTTTGTAGGTCATAGCACCCCAAAACAGCAGCAGCATGAGGTCAGAAGGGGCACAATGACACAGTGTTTTATGTGACACCAGCAGCCACAGCGGGCCGCTTTAAGGTGCGACAGCAGCAAAATTTGACAGTGTGTAGGTCAGGGGCAGGGCCCCCAGCAGCAGATGAGGTCAAAACAGTGGCCCCAAGGACACCGTGTGTAGGTCAGGGCCCGCAGCCACACCCAACCCCAGCAGGGAGGTCGACAGTGGAAAAAATTGACACAGTGTGTAGGTCAGGGAAAGCACCCAAAAGCAGCGCTTTGAGGTCAGCAGTGGCAAATGAAACCGTGTGTAGGCCCAGGGCGCACCCAAAAGGGCAGCAGCATGAGGTAGCAGGGCACAAGGGAAAAAGGTGTTTTAGGTAAAAGCAGCAGCGGGCTGGGGGTTCGGGCCCATTTGGCACAATGACTTTTCTGGGGGGGGCAAAAGTGTATTAGGCCTAAAGTGGCACTTTGAAAAAGTGGATGGTTTGACGGCGGCAGCGAGGGTTTTAGCAGTGGCAAAATGAATTCTGGAGGGGGGCCAAAAACTGGAGTGGGGCCACAGAGTCCCCAAAATGATAGGGTGGAGGTGACGGCGGGCCAGCAGCTTTGGGGTTTAGACAGTGGCCCCAATGAACAGGGGTGTGGGTCCGGGCAGCAGCCACAGCAGCAGAATGGGGGTCAGACAGGGCAAAAATGACATTCGGGGGTTTGGCAAAAACGGGGGTTTTAGGCCACAGAGGGGGACAATGATAGAGTGTGTAGGTCACGGCATCGCCACAGCAGCAGCAGGGAGGTCAGCAGGGGCAAAAAGACATTCTGGAGGTGGAAAAAAACTGGATAGGCCACAGAGTGGGAAAATTGACACGTGTGGAGGCCCACGGCCCCTCCCAACAGCAGCAGCATGAGGTCAGACCGTGGCACTTGACATTTTTTGGGGGTGGAAAAAAAACAGAAGTAGGCCACAGAGTGGGACAAGGGGCCCAGTGGGGTAGGTCACGGCAGAAACCCACAGCAGCAGTTGAGGTAGCAGGGGGAAACAATGACAGTTTTGTAGGTCCCCGGAAAAGCAGCCACAGCACCCGCATGGGGTCAGCCCGTGGACAATGACATTCGGGAGGTGGAAAAAAAACAGGGATTTAGGCCACAGAGTGGGACAATAAATAGAGGTGTAGGTAACGGCTCAGCACAGCAGCAGCATGAGGTCAGAAGTGCCCAAATGACATTCGGGAAAGGGGGAAAAAAAACAGGAGTAGGCCCAGAGTGGGACAATGACACAGTGTGGAGGTAAGGGCCCAAGCACCCAAACACCCAGCAGGATGAGGTCGGGACCCGTGGCCCCAATGACATTTGGAGGTGGAAAAAAAACAGAAGTGGGCCCACAGAGGGGGAAAATTGAACTGTTTTGGTACGGGGGCACCCCACGCAGCAGCTTTGGGGGTCAGACAGTGGCAAAAATGAAAATTTCTGGAGGTGGAAAAAAACAGGAGTAGGCCACAGAGTGGGACAATGAAAAAAAGGGGGTTAGGTTTTGGAGCAGCCAAAACGCAGCATGAGGTCGGGACAGTGGCAAAATAAAACATTTGGAGGTTTTTAAAATCAGGAGTAGGCCACAGGGGTAGGACAATGAAACAGTGTGGGGGGTCACGGCAGAAAAGCCACAGCAGCAGCATGAGTTCAGACAGTGGCCCCAATTTGCCACATTTGTGTATGTGAGGGCCTTTGCAGCCACAGCAGCAGCAGGGAATCAGGCCCGTGGCCCCAATAAACACCGTGTGTAGGTCACGGCAGCACCCACAGCGCAGCAGGGAGGTCAGCCCAGGGGGCACAATGCCCACATTTGTGAAAGGTCACGGCAGCACCCCACAGAAAGCGCATGAGGTAAAACAGTGGAAAAAAATTGACACCGTGTGTAGGTCACAAAAACCACCCCAAAAGTTGCGCATGGGGTCAAACATTTGGCACAATGACCCCGTGTGTGGGTCACAGCGCAGCAGCTTGAGGGTCAGACAGTGGCACAATGACATTTTGGAGGGGGCAAAAAAGAGTATTTAGGCCCTGAGTGGCACAATGACAGGGGTAAAAGGTACGGGGGGCCGGCAGATGGGGTTTAACGGGCCAATGACCTTCGGGGAGGGGGTGGCAAAAACTGGAGTTGGCCACAGAGTGGCACAATGACGAGAGTGGAGGTGCGGGGGGCACCCAGCTTGGGGGCGGGGACAGTGGCACAAGGGACACAGTGTGTGGGTTTAAACCGGCAGCGCCCCCGCGAAGCAATGAGGTCAGACAGTGGCAAAATTTGGACTTTGGAGGGGGAAAAAAAAAAACGGGGAGTGGGCCCCCCAGAGTGGGACAATGTTTGAGTGTGTGGGGTCACGGCATCAGCCACAGCAGCAGCATGAGGTCGGGACAGTGGCAAAATGACTTTGGGGGTGGAAAAAAACCCGGATTTGGGCCCAAAAGAGTGGGACAATGACACAGTGGGGAAAGGTCCCGGAAAGCGGCCCACAGCAAAAAGATGAGGTCAGACCGGGGGGGAAAAAATGAAAATTTAGGGGGGGGTGGAAAAAAAACAGAAGTAGGCCACAGGGGGAAAAAAGGGAAAAGTGTGTGGGTTTCACGGCAGCCCCACAGAGCGGCTTTGAGGCAGCCCAGGGGGCCACAATGACGTGTTTTGGTCAGGGCAGCAGCCCCAGCAGAGCATGGGTCAGTCAGGGGCCCCCACAATGACATTCGGGAGGTGGCAAAAAACAGGTGTAGGCCACAGAGTGGGACAATGACAAAGTTTTTTTTTGGTCAGGGGAGAAACCCACGGGGCAGCATGAGGTCAAAACAGTGGCCCACAAGGGACAGTGTGTGGGTTTCAGGGGCAGCGGCCACAGCAGCAGCGGGGAGGTCAGACGGGGGCACAATGAAAACGTGTGTAGGTCCGGCAGCAGCCACACCCAGCAGCATGGGGTCAGACAGTGGCACAAGGACACCGTGTGTGGGTTAAACGGCAGCAGCCACAGCGGGCACCCATGGGCCCAACCCAGTGGCACAATGACACGTTTTGTAGGTCACGGCACCCAGCCACACCCAGAAGCATGGGGTTTCAAAACGGGTGGCAAATGCCCAACAGTGGGGTAGGTCACAGCAGCGCAGAATGAGGTCAAACAGTTGCACAATGAATTCTGGAGGGTGGCAAAAAGAGTAGTGGCCATGAAGTGGCACAAGGGGACAGAGTGGAGGGCGGGGGGGCAGCGCATGAGGTCGACAGTGGCACAATGAATTTCTGGGGGGAGGAAAAAAACTGGATTAGGAAAAGGAGTGGCACAATGCAGAGAGGGAGGTGACGGCGGCAGCAGAGAGGCGGACGTGGCACAATGACCAGTGTGTAGGTCACGCGCAGCCACAGCGCGCATGAGGTCAGACAGTGGCACAAGAATTTGGAGGTGGCAAAAAACGGGAAGGCCAAGAGGGGGACAATGACACATGTGGAGGTACGGCAGCGGCCACAGGCAGCATGAAGTCAGACGTGGCACAATGACATTCTGGAGGTGGCAAAAAAACTGGAGTAGGCCACAGAGTGGCCCCAATGACAGAGGGGTGGGGGTGATGGCGGCAGCAGCATGAGGTGGGACAGTGGCCACAATGCACAGTGTTGGTCACGGCAGCAGCCACAGCCCATGAGGTTGACAGGGGCACAATGCTTCGGGAGGTGGAAAAAAACGGGAGTAGGCCACGAGTGGGACAATAAAACCACTGTGGAGGTTCATGGCAGCGGCCCAGGCAGCATGAGGTCAGACGGGGCCCAAGGGACATTTGGAGGTGGAAAAAAAAAACAGGAGTAGGCCCCACAAGTGGGCCCAATGAAACAGTTGGAGGTCACGGCAGCAGTCACAGCAGAATTTGGGGGTCAGACAGTGGACAAGACAGTGTGTGGTCAGGCAGAAAGCCACAAAAGCAGCATGAGGTCAGACAGTGGAAAATGACGAGTGGGAGGGGAGGGGGAAATACCAGCCCCTGGTAAAGATGGTTGGTGGCAGATGGAAAAAACTGTAAGCAGATGTGGGGCCAAAGGGGGGGGTGGCGGCATCAGAATAGTGGCTGAGGCAGGTAGTTTAAACCCCGATCATTTCTACATTTTGGGTTGAGGGTATGGTGATGTGTCTGAGCCAAAAGGCATTGGTGTGTGGAAATTCCTTGCCAAAACCCCGCTGATTCATCTTGACAAAGGTCATGTTTCCCAATACCCCGTAGACAAGGGGTTTTCTCCTTGGGGTAACGATGGCCCCCCCCACACTGAACACCCGCTTGATCCCACATATGGCCGGGAAGGACAGCTTCTCCACTGAAAACTGGGCAAAGTTGGGCCACACATCCGTTTGGTGCCCAGTAGCCCAGGGACCTTCTAACTGGGGTGGCAGATTTGCTGTCCAAAAGTAGGACCACCTGGGGTTCGGGATGTCCAGGTCCTGCTGCTGTGCGGCGATGCCCCCTCACTAGGTGGTGAAAGGAAGTGCTTCAGTGACTCCAGACTTGGTTGCTTGAGGGGAGCTGGTACTGCTCGCCCCCCCCACCTTTCCCCCGGCAGCCGTGGCAGTAAGTTGGCAATGAAGAACCCCGGTCAGCCCGCAGAGGAGGGCGATGGCCATGGGCAGCTGCCAAGGGGACCTAAGGAGGTTTTCCCCTTTAGTTTTTGAGTTTGTCCCCCCTCTCAATAGTGGGCAAAAGGCTCCCCATTTTGGACCGGTAGCGGGGGGTCCAATGGGGGGGAGAGCCAGAAGTCTTCCCTCTGCCGGATGGTGACTATTGGCTGTCACTAGCCAGGCAAATCACATGTGGGGGCCCATTCCCACAAGTGCTCCGGGGGGTCCCTGCCTCCTTCTCATGTTTTACTCCACGGTGCTTGCGGGACATCTGCCTCGTCTTTCTCTTCTCCATCTACCCCCCCCAGTGCTCCCGCTCCCCCTCTCTTGTCCCTGGGTTTGAAAAAATCCCTTTTCACCCGACAAGTTTTTGCTCCAAAAGTCCCCCTCCTTCCTCCTCCTCCTCCTTCCAGCCCCCCCGGACTATGTGGCACGAGATGTAGTCCCCGTCTCAGTCCCCTGCCCCGATGTTTTTCAGATTGTTCAGGGCATGAAGCAGTGGAATGACGTATTTTCCCGTAGTCCCGGGGACTGACAAATAACGTTGGCCTCCCCGAATGGCCTCAAAAAACGGAGGTGTCCGCATGAGCTGCCACTGGTGACATCAAAGTTAACAGAGGAATTCCGTCCGCCCCGGATCATCAAAAAAATCGTTTTTAAAGGGCTTTCTCTGTTCATACAGTCGGTCCAAAAATGTGCAGGCTGGAAATTTTCCCAAAGGGTGGAAACATCGCATATCAGAGAAATGTGTTGTGGGGGCCGTTCTGCCGTGCCTCAGGAGGGTGTTCCTGGGTTGTGGGGTGGTGAAATGCATCCGTTTCCTGGCTTTTCGAATCTTTGAAGATCGGTTTTTTAAGCTTCAGGAACCCTTTTTACAATCAGATTGAACACGTGCGCCATGGGGCGATGGACCATCCCCCCCTCGGTTTCAGCGCGGGGCACCCGTTCCCCCATTTTCCCTCACCAGGTTGATTTGCAGTTGGGCGGGGAAAAAAAAGCCACACTTTTAATTTCTTGTGCATGACGCGGAGCAGTTCTCCCCCGTGTGGGATTTTGTTCGCCGAGGGGAAGCCAGGTGTAGAACTGCGTGAACCGTGGTCCTAACTGTGGTTTTGATGGAGCGTACTTGTGGGGGGGCTGAGTTTTGGGGGGGGGAGGAAAGGGGGGGACATTGGCTCGGACCCGCAGTTTTACAACGTGGGGGGAAACCCGGGTCTCCTGTTCCAAGTTTTTGGGTGTGCCGGGGGCCGGAAGCACATTCGCCCAGGGGGCCCGAAAAAGGACTTGTACGGCCCCTGCCCATAGTTACAGCTCCAAAACGTCGCGTCCCGGTGCACCTTGGGAAAAAAAACCCGTAAGCTCAAGGCCCTTGGCCCCCCTTTCTGTTTCCCAAATATTTATAAAGGGGCCCTGAAAACTGCCTTTTTGGTAAAAGAAATTTAAGGTTTTGGAAAATCCCACCCCTCAGCCCCGGCACAAGCCTTTAAAGTTTTAAAAGGGTTTTGCGGGATTTCCCCATTTGGAAAGGGGGGGACGGGTTTGAAATTGGAAATGCGTCCCCACTGGGCGCTGTGCTGCTGTTGCTGCGGCGGCGGATGGCCCCACCCATTGAGCCACGTTTTTTCCCGGCCCCCGGGGATGGTGACGTTTGAAATGTGATGCGCAGGGTGGGGGTGCCTACGTTAGCCCCTTTGGCCACGCTTATTTTTCGGGTTAACAGTTTTCAAACTTTACCCATTTTGGGGCCCCCTTTCCGGTGTCTTAGCAAAAAAATGCCACACCGGGGGAGTACCCAGATTTTACCCCCAAAAGCCCCGGGAAAATTGATTGTTTTCCCTGCCCAGGGGCTTGCCCCCCGGGCCCCTTTGTCCGCCTACTTTCTTGGACCTGCAAAGGGGTTTTTTTTCCCCGTGGGCCGTTTGGCTCCCCAACCTCCACTGTGCTATTGCGGGACTAAACGGCCACACGCCCCCAACTTGCTGGCTGGCCGCTGCCTGACGCGCAAGCTGACACCCTTTTTCTCCGGGGAAAATGATAAAAGCCCTTGCCTCCCCCGGGGCTCCCAATTTGGGGTTTCCCCTACATCATCTCTTTTTTGTGTTTCATTCGTCATTTGCGTCCTCATCACCGGTCTTTGAAAGAAAGAGGTTTGACCCCTCACAGCTTGCCCTTTCCCAGGGCCACTTCAACATCTATACTTTGCCGCCTACTGAAAAAATTTAGGGGTTTTGGGGCCCCCATTTCTTCGCTGCCAAGTAGCTGCTGACTGCCCTCCTCAAATTGTTTTTCCCCCCGCTTTTATAGTCCCCCGGTTGAAAGGAGACCAAATAGTAAAATCGCGGGGGCTGGGGGGAACCGGAGGGGGACAGGGCGGGTTGGGGAAGGTGGGGCCGTAAACCCGTTTCCCGGGGGCCCCAATGCCAACTAAGGGTTGTGTCTGCCCGGTTCCCCCCAACTCTTGGCTGGGGTTGTAGATTTTTCATCTGGGAGGAAAGGTTTAAACCCTAGACAAAAATTCAAGAACCATTGGGTTGCGGGAAACAACACACGGCCGCTAGATGACACCCGGCGTTGGGGCCCTCCCCCGAGTGCCTCTCCTGCGTTTTCCCCTTGTGTGCTGGACTGGGGCCGGGAAAATTTTTCCCCCCTCTCCCCACTCGCAGGTAAAGGGCCCTGCCACCTCTCTGTTGAAAAATTACTGTTTGTTTTTAAAATGTAAAACCCACTTTTTGTGAAGTTTTATTGTATATGATAAATACACCCCCTGTATTTGCCCCAAAAAATGAACCCCCCAGTAAACAACCCTTTTTAACCCCTTGGATAAAAATTAAACTCCCAAATGGGCGGGAAAAAATTGGGACTTGTATGTCCCGGGTTTAAAAAACTCGGGTGTATTTTGCTAATTTAAAAGCCAAAAAGGCTTAATTAAATTCGGATATGATTTATGCTAAAAGAATTTCTTCTGTGGCGGTGAAAAAAAAAAGGGGTTTTTTTTACGGGGATTTTACAACTGAAAGAAAAAAAGGGTTTAAATTTAAACCCCCCTGGATGTAAATTGCCCCCAAAAAAAATTGAGAAACCCAAAAATTTAACGGGGCTTTTTTTAGCATGTTCCCAATGGCGTTTTTTCTACGTAACAACAAAGAAAAAAAATTTTTGTAATTAACCTTCGTTTTTGGGAAATTTTATGGTACGGAAAAATTTTAATTTTTGGCTTTTGTTGAAAGAGGTTTTTGGGGGGTCACCAAAGCAGCAGAAAACCCGTTTAATTAACCCCGGGATGAAAATTTTGCGCCCAAAAAAAATGAGCAACCCAAAATTCAAAAGCTTTGTGGGAATGTTCCCAATGGCTTTGTTTTTTACGGCTACACAAAAAAGAGAAAAAATTGTTAAATTACCCCTTTGGTTGTGAATTATGGTTTTACGGAAAAAATTTTTTTTTTGGGGTTGAAAAAGACGGTTTTTTGGGAAAGTCACCAAAGCAGAGAAAACGGCTTAATTAACCCCTGGGGGTTAATTGGCAAAAGGTTGACGGGCCAAAAACCCTATAGCTTTTTTAGGGGTGTTACAAGGGCGTGTTTTCTACGTTTAAAAAAACAAGAAAAATTTTTTGAAATTAAAACCTCCGTTGTGAATTATGGAAAGGGAAAAATTTTTTAAAATTTTTGGCGGTAAAAAAAGACGGTTTTTGGGAGTCCCCACAGCAGAAAAAAACCAACGTTAAATTTAAACCCCCTG
Organism: Phyllomedusa bahiana; assembly: GCA_025379985.1. Lineage (NCBI taxonomy): Eukaryota > Metazoa > Chordata > Amphibia > Anura > Hylidae > Phyllomedusa > Phyllomedusa bahiana. The sequence goes on along the minus strand of JAODAL010020384.1, from coordinate 29,330 downwards.
GATGGAAAATTCCCAAAAAGAATTGGGGCAGCCACAAAAAAATTTGCTTTTTTGTAGCGTGTTCCCAAATTGGGGTATTTTTACGTCAAAAACAAGGGGAAAAAAAATTTGGTTTTAAAAAACCTTTTTGCTTGTGTTTGGGCCTCGGGAAAAAATGTATAAAATTTTGGAGGGTGAAAATGAGGGTTTCTTGGAGTCAAAAACAGCGGGAAAAAAAACCCCTTTAATTAACCCCTGGAGGGTAAATTGCGCCAAAAAAATTGAGCAGCCAAAAATAAGTGGTATTTTTTATTGTAAAAACGCTGTTTCTTTAAATGAATACAAAAAAAAAACGGGCCCTTTAGACCCCCCTTTGGGGATATTAAATTTGTGCGGGTTGAGCGGGTTTAGGATTTAAAATTGTATATGCAGCGCAGTGGACGCCCCACTGGATTTCAAAAATCCAATCCCCAAAAAAATTAGAAAATAGAACGTTCAGAGAAGAGTTTCTGGAGACAAGCGGGAAGACTCCTCAAAAAAAATCGCGTATAAAAAATCAGTTCTTCAGTAACATCAGCCCGTGGAGACCTTCCCTGATTCCGTTCAGGAGAGCGGTATGAGTCCCCGGGGTCGGCTCCGGATTATTTTTTAGGCGGGGGACGTAAAGAATTCCCCCGGTTTTCTGATTTGGGTTATCTCTGAAAATTTTTCTTTCAGGCTTTTCCCTTTTCTCCAGAGTTTCTTTTGGGCCCCCGTAACGGCCCTTGGGGGCTCGCAGGGCCCTTTTATCAATGGAAAAAAACACCATTTTTTTGTTTCCCGAAAAATAACCCCAAAATTCGGGCTTCGTTCAGAAACCCAAGTTTTTCCCGAAATTTTTTAAACGAAATTTCCCCCTTCGTTTTGAATTTAATTCTCCCATCTTATGCTCTCCCCAAAGGAAAAAAATATTTCTCATGGGAATTTTCAGCCAGGGGAAAAAGGCAATAACCCCCAAAAAAGTGCGAAATTATACGGCTTTATAATGGGAAAAAAAAATTTTTTTTTGACTCCTGAAATGGCAAAAACCCTCAAAAAAATTTTCCCAATCGTAAAAAAAATTTTAGCCTTTTTACGTTATATTTTCTTAAAAATATCATCCACTGCATTGGGTTTTTTACCGACAAAAAAGGTTTTTTTAAAATTTAAAAGGGGGTTTTTTCCCGTGAGGGCAAAAACAATATTAGGGGGAGTTGCATGGTACCAAGATTCTCCACTACAGGGATTGGTGAGGATATCAATAGTCAGATCCTAACTGATCTAGCACTTATCACCTATCCAGTTGGTATGCGATGAATGTTTGTCATTGGAATACCCCTTTGATTTTATAATGCCTATAATGTAAAACTTTTGTTTTAAAAAAATTTAATTAAATATTTATTATTATTATTATTTTTTATTATTATTGGTTTTTTTTTTACATTTTGACCTTTTTTTTTCCTGTTTTTGAAAATTGTTCTACTACTACTTAATAATGTTTTGTTGTCATTTTCCCCCAAAAAAAATTTTTTTGGGTTAAATACATTTTTGTACTTGTTATTTAATCTTAAACCATATTTCTAACTTACTGTTAATGCATGTTTACAGGTTTTGAACTCAACAATGGACAATGGCATTATGTTTCCCTTATTGCTAAAAGAAATCGTGTAAATCTTATCATAGATAATGATGGATCTACAAGCTTATATATGAATTTACCATTTCAGGTTTCATCAACAGAGAACTACTATTTTGGAGGTAAAATATGTAGAATAGAATTCCTGTAATTTTACATCATTCCTCCCACTGGAATTGGTGTGTACAGTACAATCGTTTTCCCATCTGAATTTTAGCAACTTTCACTGTGTTCGAAAGATTAATATATTAGTTCTTCCCAAACAAGCTATAACTCTAAAAATATGTATTTTTGAAACAAGAGATGAAACTGATAATACTTACCTTTTATTCACCATTGACAGCAAATAAAAGGCTTACAGAGCAGATAATTTGTTTTTTATAGGAAAAACCCACTAAATAAGGATATTTATAACATTTTATAAATTTGCTATAATAATAAAAACATTTATTGCTGCTAAATGGGCCTCTAAAGTGTTTAATTTGTGTTTAAGAATGGTGTAATGGAATTGCAGCTTAAAAAATTGTCCGACAAGAAATTCTCCAAACAGGCATGAACAGAGCCCACTTAATAACTGCTGTCTGTAATCATACACCATCTGTGGAGCAAAGTCTAAAGTCTGGTGTTCACCATAGCCCACAATGAAAAGTAGGATGAACTTGGCCACACAAGACCCAGGTTGCTTCGCCAAAGAGATGGGCGGACAGACAGGAAGGATGGGCAGGAGGGGAGGATCAAAGACAGGGAATTAAAACATAAATCAAGAAGAATGCTCAGCCTAGGGGAGTATGTCATAACAACTCCAAAATCTGAAGAATAGTCAAGAAACCCAAAAATTAGATATCACAAATAAAACCCACAGGAATAGAGCATGAAAACAGGAAGACAATCAAAGACAATAGAGCAAAAAAAGACTAGGTTTTAATACCCCACCTGAGCCATTGATTGGATGCAGGTTGTGAACTCAGACTGGTTCTGCTCCAACCTCAGGCTAAGGCTAGGTAACAGGCATGAAACAGTCTTAAAGGAACAGTGCAGACCTCTTTGTCATTTGGGTTGGCCAGTTTACATATTTTTGGCTTTCTTTAGTATTTTATATAATGAATTTGAAATATTTAGATATACATACATAGTTATTTAAATTTAAAAGAAAGTATATACAATAATAAAAAAGAATTAAAAAAACCTAGGAGACCTAAGACCTATGAGCAGCATACTTATTATTCATTCCTGAGTCCTTGGTAATGTTTTGTCAATAAAATAGCTTTCATTGCTTCCTATCAGCTATTATCCAATACACAGCAGATTTGTTTTTTCAGGTTTGGCTTCTATTTCGACCTTTTATGAAATGGGATTTATTTGCACAACCTCATATCTTTTTAAATAGACTATAGATAATAAATTGTACATCTGACCATAGTTGTTATATTATTCTTTTTCTTCTGATCTCACATTTTAAGTTTTTCCATCTTTGGCAGATCCTTTTACTTTCTATGGAACCCAAAGAAAATTGACATCTGCCTTTATCTGTTCCATCATGATCAGAGTTTTAGATGATCTATTATAATCTGGATTTGTTTCTCATCGTTTCCTTATGACTTCTCTCTAGGTTTTCATATACATTTATCTTCAAGTATTTATTTTCAATAAAGGTCATGTTCTTTTCTTTAGGTTGTTCTAACAACACTGAACATCTTGAATGTATAAAACCTGTTAGTACTTTCCTTGGATGCATGAAATCAATATCCATTGATGCAAAAGTGATTGACCTTATTCAAGTGCAGCAGAGTATGCTTGGTAATTTAAGCAATCTGCAGATTGACCTATGTGGTATCATTGACAGGTAAATGTATCATATTTATCTTATTTATTCTCACTCTAATGTATATATTTGTGTATATGCCATGAACAGTACCTTCAGATGGATGTCTCACTTTATGGTATACCACCTCATTTTCTGAAGTGTTTACATGTTACTGCCAAATTATTAAACAAATCAAAAAAGTCTTGTGTAGAATAGTATGGTATAGAACAGTATACAAAACAAAAACTAAAAGATCACGACCAACCTTGTGTAGCACTTCATTGTAATGGATGGTAAAGGCAAATGTATAATGCGCATTCACCTAGCCTCATTGTACAATGTAAACACAACTCTCTCCAGAGGTCCACTGCAGTCACTCTGATGCATTGCCGAATCTGCAACCAATGGTGAGAACAGGATAAGCCAGAAGAAGGGGGTAGATCTCAATTGAGAAAAAAGCTTCACCACGATGGGTGGAATTAATATCTTTAATTTAAAATTAGGTAAAGTATTTCACGTAGTAAAAACTGTGCTTTATCAGATCAATCAAAATGATTAAATTGGGATATAAATCTGCCTATTGTGTATCTATCTTTCCATTAAATCTGTCACCAATGATGAGATCAGCACTACATTCCTGATGCCTACGCCTTCAGTATTGTAGGTAATTTCTTAAAATAATGACAGGTGATATGACCTATGGGACTATACATGCAAGACTCCCCTGAGCATGTTACAGGATGGAAGCAGGGCTGTCTTATTCATTGGACACACTAGGCTGTTCACTGTGGCCTAACAAACATAAATGCCCCATGAAGTCGGAGGTATGGTGACGTTTGCTTTTGCACAGAGGTGTTATTTGGTAACCTTATAACAATAACACTTTATTTAAATATATATTTATACACCGTGACAACTCCACTGTTTTGCAAATACAGAGACAGATAAACACTGAATATGTGAATTATTTCAAATAGAATAGACTTTTAGGGCCTCATGTATGAAAACTGTCTAAGTCTAACACCATCAGAACCCTCCTTTCATTTCATATACTGCTCTGAAAAAATGAAAGGAAACCTCTGATTGGTTGCTATGGGCAACAAAGAAAGTTTTAGACCTAGGCAGTTTTCATACATGTCACCCTTAGTTCACTTTTTTAAATCCACTGACGGTAAGGTGGCCTCAGTACAGTTGCAGACCTACTCTACACAATCTCACTTCGCCAGGCCTCCATATGGAATTCATAGCATCCTATGGCAAAATGAGATTAGGCCCCCTAACACCTAAAGACAATAAATAGCGACATAAATAGCAATAAGTAAGGGTATAAATAATACTACCATGTATCATACAACCAACATTGTACTGTTATAAAGCAGAAAGCCACAAACTTGTTATTCCCTATGAAAAAGTACATTGTTTCGGCACCTAAGTAAGCCCCATAGCAGCTTCTATGTCTGCAATGGCTTTGGTTATGAATATCCCTTCATACATTTCAGGGTATGAGTATCCCAGCTACACTCTGTTCTGATTATAAATAGCCACTGTTTTGGCCCATGTCTGCTGGAGGGAACTTGGTATAATTGGGTGTGCTTGAGGGTGGTTAAAGGTGTGGCCTGGTGTGATGTCATGTGCTTAGGTATTGCCCAGTGCACCAGTTTTCCCGGGGGCCCGTAATGCTGTTAATACGGCCAGGATGAGAGCATATAGACAACAAGTCTATATTCTTAGATGACAAACAAGACCATTTAATAGCATTAAAAAAAATTGAAGTTACATTCTGTACTGTGATATCATGGTACATTATCCATCAAGTTAATGTATTCAGCATCTGTATCCAAGGTGTCCACATATCCATTGCCATACCTTTATACATTTCTGTATTGTGTAACTGCTTTGATGAATAAAGATGTGGAAGTTTATTTTCTGATGACTTGTATTACTGTGTTACTATTATTCAATGGCAAGTAAAGACTTACCTAGCTGGGCAGTCTTTTGCATTTCAAACCTTCCTTTGTAAATATATAAAATATATAAAATATGGGATATTTAAAAAGTCTACTCCTTTCTGGCAACCTCTATACACAAGATTATGCTGTATGATATCCTGTATGTTACAGAATATCATGCATGCAAAAGATCTGTGTTTCCCAATATTGCATTACTCTTAACCGTGAGATATGTTTGTTATTGCAGCTTTACCTCATATAAGTGGGTTGCAAGAGTCTTCATACCCCTTAAACTGTTCCTCATTTTTACATGAGTTTCCAAACTTTTGAAAATTAAAAAGAAACTAAAAAGTGTGTCATGCATATGTATTTGGCCTCCTGTACTCTTATACCCCTAAAAAAAATCCACTGTGACCAATTGCTTTTAGAAGTCAACTAATTCTTAAGTAGTGTACATCTGTATGTAATTTATTCTCAGTATAACTACAGCTGTTTTATGAAGGCTTTACAGGTTTGTTAGAGGACATTCGTGAACAAACAGCATCATGAAAACCAAGGAACATACCAGACAGCTCAGGGAAAAAGTCAAAAGAAGTCAAGAAGTCCAATTTGCAGTTTAAAAAGAAAATGTGTAGGGGACACAGCAAGCATGTGGAAGAAGGTCCTCTAATAAGATGAGGCCTAACTGCCAAACACTCTGTGTGGAAGAAAGTCAACACTGCACATCACTCTAATCACACCCTCCTCACCGTGAAGTATGATGGCCACAGAATCCTGCCGTGGGGAGGCTTTGCATGAGCAGGGATTGGGAAGCAGGTCAGAGTTGATGGGGAGATGGATGAAGCTAAAAACAGGACAATTCTGGAGAAAAATCTGTCAGAGGCTGCAAAAGACTAGGGGCATAGGTTCATCCTCCAGCAGGACAACAACCCTAAACAAACAGCCAAAGCTGCAATAGAAAGGTTTAAATCAAAGCATATCTATGTGATAAAATGGTAGGACTTGAAAATTGTTCCCAAATATCCACCAACCAATCTGACTGAGCTAAAGGCTGTTTTGAAAATAAATATGGACAAAAATTCTAGCTTCTAGATGGGCAAAGCTGGTAAAGACATCCCCCAACAGACATCAGCTGAAAGTGGTCTTACAAAGAATTGACTCAGAGGACTAGATTTATACACATGCCGCACTTTACAATTTTTTAAATTTGTGGAAAAGCATGTATCATTTTATTTATGCTTCACAAATACTTGCTACTTTGTGTCACTCTGTCACATAATTATCAACAAAATACATTTAGGGGCCGTTCACACGGCTTATTTCGCCGCGGATTTGCGCCCTACAGCGCGCCGGATTTGCACTGCAGTACGGCGCCACTCCGTCGCAGTAATTACGGTAATCCACCGTTCTCATAGAAAACAGTGGATTCCGTCGCTCTCACCCGCTCGGCGAATCCGCCGGGCGGGGAGAAACTGACATGCACATTATCCAGGCGCAATACGCGCCGTGGATAATCGAAGTCTATTGGGCCGGCGGGCCGCGCCCCCGCCCCTTATTCAAGCCGGAATTGCGATCGCAATCCGGCTCGCAATTCCATCTTGAATAAGCCGTGTGAACACGGCCTTATGGTAGGTTTGTGGCAGCAATGTTTAAAAATAAACAAAATAATGCTTTTGCAATCCACTGTAAGTAATATATTTTCCACATTTTCCCAAAAATAATATGGCAATGCTTGGACATTTTAATACAAATCTTTTAATAGTAGATAAATAAATTATGTTTTTGGAGATCACTGATGTGATAAAAGGGCCATTCTTAATATGGTTGCACTTGTTGAGCTATAAGAAATCCCCTTTTGAGCTTTCTTTACATGGGTATAGCTATGCATAAATGTGATTGTATGTTTCTTCCCAGGTACAAAAAAAGCTCTCAATGTTTTGCTGAATAATAAAAATGTACTGAAATATATCAGTTCTGCTTTACTTATGATGAAATATCAGGAATATCAGAAATATCAGGTGGACTGTAACACCAAGAAAGATTCTAAAAATAAGAGTAATTTAATTCCAAGAAAATATGTCTTTGGGGTGATTTAAAAAAATCTGTATAAATATATTAACGCCTTCCCAGAAATGGACATACCAATACGTCTTGCATATCGTGCTGGCCACACTCGGGCCCCGCACGATTGCGACATGGGAACAGCGGTATATGCCTTATTCTGCATCACCTGTAGCCAGAGTGAGCTCCTGCTGCTGCAATTTATTACAATTGTCACAGATAAGACAAAGGCAAAAGGAAGGAGGTCTTTCTGCCTGGGAGTGTTGTTAGAAACACTTTTGGACTGTCTGTGATGTCACCATGCCTGCAATGCATTGTGGGCATTGCCAGGCATGGTGACTGACAGTTGTCATAGAGACCAGTATAGAGTAGTTCTGCTATGTACTGCTCTCTATTTTATCAGTGATCTGAGGATCATGTCAGTTACCATGTGCATTTCCAATACCGGTGTCTTCTTAGGCGTCAAAGGGACCCTGTAGCAGCTGCTACCACTGTACCTGCTATAGCTATGCTGTCCTCGTCTTTTCAGTTAGCCATTAAAAGGAATTAATTATTTTATCCCGTGACTTTTTTTCTGTGACTCTTAGAGCCAAATTGTCTTCACTAAGTTGTACCACGTATCCTGTTTACTGTTATGGATGGTAATTCTAGCTTCTCCTCACCTGTTTCGGTATAAAAATTATCCTGATCATCTTCTCCCATAGGCTTTAATTGGAATCGGCAATTGGAGGTCAAAAATCGGAAAATCGAATCAATTTTCTTAAAAATCGACAATCTGCTCAATCTAGATTTTTTAAGTAATCACTTATCTCTATTTGTCATTGAAAAAATTGCATAATTTTTGGATTGGCAACTATTGCTATTGGTTTGACCTGTCTACTAACCCCCTATCTGACTCCATTAAGACAGAAAAAAACACAAGGTGATGGAGTATGGGGTTCCAATCTATACTCGCTTCGAAAAAAAACAAACCCATCATATCAACCCACAGGGCAAAATAATCCCCATCATTGTGTAGCTAAAAGATATAAAGGAAGGAATTTTTCCTTAAAATGAGGAGAATTGGCTTCTACATTATGGAGTTTTTTGCCTCACTCTGGATTAACACTGTGGAATAATAATCTGAACTTGATGAACATGTGTTTCTTTTAGACCTTTCAAACTAGATGACTGTTTCTTTACTCTTAAGATTTCATATGTAATACCACAGATGATATAAAACAGGGGTGTCAAACTCAAATTCACAGTGGGCCAAAATTAAAAACTTGGACAAAGTTGCGGGCCAACCTTGATGTATTTTTAAAAGGTTTTCCCTTCTCATCAGGTATAATGATGATCTTCACAGTGCATGTTATCTGCTGCCCGACATCTTCGTTTAGAGTACCCTGCTGCATGCAGAGCTTCTGGGGCTGAGAATGAGTTGGAGGGGTTAAGTGTTGGGGCTCTGGACCCACCTTTATCCCTATAAATTCCTCTTATCTTAGTTATCCCACTGTCTGAGTTGTTTCTCCTGCCATGTGGTCCCTTCTCTGCTCTATGCAGGAGGAGAGGCCTGAGTGAGAGCAGTGCAATGACAGGTCCTGGTTTCTATTAAATCTCTCCTGTTGCTTACAGGCCAAATAAATTTACAGTGTGGGCAAGATTTGGCTTGTGGGCCTGAGTTTGACACTCCCGGTATTAAAGATTAAATGGGACAGATTACTATTACCTTTACATCATAAAGGGGCACATGTTGGTATATTTTTGGTACTGACAAACCTATTATGTGTTTTTGTGGCCACAATACTTAATTCTGCTCAAAAAATTGCACCATAAATTCTGGCCTGGAATTTTGGTCCAAAGTAACCAAAAAGGCAAGATAAGTCTTAAGATGTTCCAAATGTACCAAACAGGATTAGCCACTGTGATAATCATGCACATTTGTGTAAGCTTCTTATCTAAGTTTACCCTGTCTAACTCTTAGACAGCAATAATAAATATGCCCCAATATGTTTTGTTTATTCTTTGAAGTTGTTGTTAACTGGATGACACAATGACACAGCTTGCTAAGGTGGCCAATGCAGCATGTTATACAAGAAAATCTGAATTTGGCAGCAAGAGTACAGAGAGTGACTACAGTTATCATTTATGATAAGTGATTATACTTATTGCACAGCTGTTCACATAGCATTTTGTGTCTGTTGTTAAATTTCCTGTTTTCCCCCTTATTTCTACATTTAATCAAGGATGCAAAAAATTAAGTTTTTATTGTATCACCAATACTGTCCTCTACCCACAGTGCAATAAATTACATATAGGGGCATATTTATCAATACAACTGCATCAGTGTTTCTGTTGTAAAGTGCATTGTAAGCCAAAAACTTTTTTTGCAAATCATTTTCAAGAAAATACCATCCAAAAAATGCAACACAGTAGCTATTCCATATCCATCAACATTGCACACTCTATGTATATAGATATGGCTCATACTGCATAGAAAATTAAAACCGGCACACTGCTTGGTATTGCATCATGTGGTTATAAAGTTAATATGATTGAAAGAAAACAAATGTCCGTCAAGTTCAACCAAGAGTGAAGAAGATGTGGATGAAGAGAGGGGTAGAGGAGTGCTGACATCTGCAGATACTAAAGGTCATGGAAGCACAACAGGTGCTGCAGGAAACACCCAGCCTGTACTGGCATGGTGTAGACATGCAGTGCCAAGGTGAACTAGACAACACTAAAACAGGGCAGTTGATGGCCCAAAGGAAAGTAAGGTAGTCCAAATACAGGGGACCCTCCCCATATTGTAAGCACATTTCTGTATCAATAAGCAATCTCATTGCCTAGGACAATGACAACTGGAGTTCCCACCAGCACTCTTAACCGATGAAGTTCTGATGATTTGACATATCACTTCTCAAGCACAACTTATTTGGCATGTTCAATGTGACTGTGACAACTAGGGACGCTGGATCCCTTCTGATTCCCTTCCTGTGACTTGATTAAAGGGGCCAATTAGTTGTCATGGAACCTCGGGATCTAATGAAGGCCTCCAGGTTTGACATGACTGTCCTCCTATTACATTCCAAAGGGCAAAGGCAGTGTATAATAGGGTATTGCTAAAATGATAAAGCAAAGTAAAGTTGAAAACCCCACAAAGAATTTATTTTTGGTGGGAGGAAGCGGCCTAGACACAATCACTGTATATAGTCTTCTTTCCATACAGATGAATAGCAACAATGCTTGTTTGAAAACGGTTTCCCTGTCCTGTAATACTTCAAGCCCCAGGATACTTTGCTGTTTTCTCTTCTCCAACTCAAACTCAGTCTCAATGTACATGCCCTGTTTCCTACTTCATGTCAATAGCCTTGGGAGACAACATAAAATGGGTGTGGCTTAAAAGGCTATCCTGAAAAAAGCCAAATCCCTTTAGTTACCTGATCACCTGGGTTTGAAATAAAACAGCTGATATAGAACTGTAGGCAACATACAGAAAATAAAATTTCAATACAAAAGTGGCAAGCATATAATTTAGATTTTTTTTTTTCCACTGGAGAACTCCTTTAAAGTATCTACTAACGTCTTGGTGCTGGAAACCACAAGACACCTTCAGAGGGTTTGCAGAGTCCATATCTCAATGGGTTACAGCTGTACTTGCAATATGATTTGGACCTTCACATTATTAAGCAGGTGGCTCTAATGCTCTGGCAAAGTGGTTGTGTATATGTATAAGTCTATTTCGCTACAGAAATATATAGTAAAAATATACAGTATTACCTTATACATACAAATTCAATACTCATAATGCCCATTTACAGTCCTTTCTACCCCGTTCTTTTAGAACCATTTATCATTAAATGTAAACATTGTATAATTTAATGGAATAGTTAAAGTGAGATATTTTCTACAAAATGCATTCAAGATTCTGATCAGATGATTGTGATATTTCAGTTGGTAGATATTTGCTGCTGCTTCTCTGCTAAGTTTCCTTCATCATTTGAATGGAGGCCTAGTGTTTATATTCTCAGGACCAGATGGCATTTTTTTTACTGAGCTGTTTTAGTAGCTCAAGGAATGAAGCAAAATTAGATGTGGAGCTAGAACTTTAATTGGACATTTGCAGGAAAACTTCTCATATCCTGAGGAGTTTATGATGCAGTCAGTTTGATAATGGCTGGAAATTTTCTAGAACTCCACTATGTCCTTGTTAAATTCACATTTTAATTTTAAACAAAAGGGCTTTTATTGTGTCATTGGACCACTTGCCCTGGTGCTCAGACACCCAGCTGACATTCTACATGGATAGTGCAATAGTTTCATAATTGTAACATAGGCTGATTATTTTAAATCACTCTATATTCTCATTGCCGAATATAACAACTCTCTGCAAAAAACAATTAAAATTGTTAATTTTAAATTACTTTGTTTAGCAATAATTGTGAAATGCCATTGTTTGTACTTAAACAAAATCTGAAACTTTTGAAAATTTTGATGTTATGCAATTTTTTAAATTCTGAATTCGGCTAATAAGACAGATAGTAATACAACACAAAATAGTTAATAATTTATGTAACTTGTTAGCTTCACTTTTAAACATTCTTTTTAGGTTTTTAGGATGTTACATGTTTAGCAGCAATTTAGAAAATTACAGGAAAGGAAAGACAAGAAAATTTCTTAAAGTTTTCCAAAGGGACCACATCAATTTTGACAGTGCTTTGACTGGCTAATAAGCACACAAAATGAAAACTGCATCATTTGAAATATTCACAAATCAAGTATATTAACCTTTTAATAGTTAACATAAATCAAAATAGAAGTGAAATGTAAATGTAAAATTTAATTTTTATGCAGATATTCAGTTTAAATTCATTTTTTTTCTATAACATGGATAGCCTTTTTTCAGAGATTATGAATGATAATACAAAAACTTTTTTTCCACTCATGGTTAGTGGTTGGGTCAAGTCATTTATTGTCAAACTATTGTGTTTTCTCTTTTTAAATCATAGTGACAACCAAAAACATCCAAATGACCCTGATCAAAAGTTCACATAGCCCAGTTCTCAATACCGTGTATTGCCCCCCTCTAACATCAATGGCAGCTTGAAGTCTTTTGTGGTAATTGTAGATCAGGCTCTTTATTTTCTCAGATGGTAAAGCTGCCCATTTTTCTTGGCAAAAAGCCTCCAGTTCCTGTAAATTCCTGGGCGGTCCTGCTTGAACTGTGTGCTTGAAATCTCCCCAGAGTGGCTCAACGATATTGAGGTCAGGAGACTGAGATGGCTACTTCAAAACATTATTGTTGTCATGTTGGAACATCCATGTACGTCTCATGTACAACTTCTGGGCTGATGAGTGCAAATTTGCCTCCAGTATTTGCTGATAACGTGCTGCATTCATCTTTCCTTCAACTTTGACCAATTTTCCTGTGCCTTTGTCGCTCACATAACCCCAAAACATCAGCGATCCACCTCTGTACTTTACAATAGGAATGGTATTCCTTTCATCATAGGCCTTGTTGACACCTCTTCAAATGTAACATTTATTGTCTTGGCCAAAAATTTAGATTTTGGTCTCATCACTCCAAATGACCTTGTTCCAGAAGTTTTGAGGCTTGTCTCTGTGCTGTTTGGCGTATTGTAGGCAAGATACTTTGTGGCATTTGTACAGTAATGGCTTTCTTCTGGCTACTCATCCATGCAGCCCATTTTTCTTCAAGTGCCTCCTTATTGTGCATCTTGAAACAAACCCACCACTAGTTTTCAGAGTGCTGCATTTCAGCTGATGTTATTTGTGGATTTTTCCTGGCAGTTGTGGACGAAATTTTTGTTGTTGTACTCGACCGTGGTTTTGTTTTTAAAGAGCCCCTGATTTTCCATTTGTTAATCACAGTTTGAACACTGCTGACTGAAATTATCAATTCCTTTGATATCTTTTTGTATCCCTTTACTGTTTTATACAGTACAACTATCTTTTCCCGTAGATCCGTTGATAATTCTTTTGCTTTCCCCATGACTTACAATCCAGAAACGTCAGTGACTGGATGAAAGATGCAAGAGTCTGTCTGGATGCCAGAAATTCACTCAGCTTTTATGCACACACACCGATTACAAGCAAACTGGTCACAGGTGAGGATGTTACCTTTAGTAGCCAATCAAACCCATTTGTGTCAACTTCTGTGCATGTTATCAGGCCAAAATCACCAGGGTATGTGAACTTTTGATCAGGGTCATTTGGTTGTTTTTGGTTGTCATTATGGATATTTTTAAATGCTGAAAATGTAAAGTAGAAGCTACAGTACTTAGTTGTGTTTCTCAGTTATTACGTGCTATACTAGAGAAAAAAATAACATTGGATATCTGCATAAAAATGTAAATGTAACATTTCATGTATGTGAATTATAGATGTTAGAGGACAAAATTGATGTATATAGAGTTGTACAGTTAAAAATTCACAATATGGGGTTAAAGCACGTGGAAATATTCCTAAGTCAATTTGATGAGCATAAGCCTCTTATGGGGATGCGCCATGTGACCAGCACAGGTCTTTCAGGTTCCAGAGGAAGAGTAAGTATAAGCAGATATAGAAAGATAGATATACACAGCCATTTCAGTTATAAGAGTCTTCTCACCACAATGATAAGCTCAAAACATTTACTGTAAGCAAAGGTAAACAAAGACTATTGCCAAATACATTGGTTTTCTCATTTTGATTTGCTTATGAAATATACTGTATGAAATTTTATCTCCTGCTTGTTTACACAAGTTCCTCTAGGTTACAAGTCATATCACTCTGCTCACATTATTTCTACTGCCCTGTCCGACCATGGTAACATTACTCCCTGCTGAGTGTTATCTCCAGCACAGGAGCTTATTGTTATTTATGTTACTTATAAACTTAAACCTTTAACACCTTGTAGCCTTATGCATTACAGTTTACAAACCTATATACTCATATCTCTGTAACAGGCTCAGCTAGGAATAGCAGAACTGGTATGACAATCACCTCTTTAGACCCACCCAAAGCCTAATGACGAACTGTAAGGGTATGTTCACATGTCGTGTTGACTCCGTGTTGGGATATGTTGTTAGATGTGTGTTTGGATCCGTGTTTCGGACCTTAAGCAGACCCAAACATGCATCTAACAATGTGCATTGTGATTTATATTGCTTTCAATTTAAAAACACGCATCGGTGTTCAGACGAGTGATTGCCGATGCGTGTTTACATGTGTCTTTCTTATATGTCTTTCAGATCCATTCAAAGAATTTACATGTCAATTCTTGATCTGTTTGACGCAGCAGACACCCTCTTTAAAACTATAGGGTGCACTTCTGCTGCAGCCCAAACGGATCCAAAAACGGATCCAACACGCCGTGTGAACATACCCTAAGACTAAAACTAGTTGTGAAGAACAATGTCTGTAAAACAGCATGGTGGGAACATCCCTTTAAGGCGGGTGTTGAAAGTTACCAGGTTACCAGAGTGCATGTTAGTTTTTTGACCCTCTTCCAGCATATAGCGCTTACATAAAACCGTTCTTTGAACCAGAAGCAGGCTGTCCACTTCACCCAGTTTAGAAAGAGATTCACAGAACCAGACACAGGCTGATAAAGATTCCCAGCTATAGTTGGAAAGAATATGGAAAAAGAGACAAGATATAAAGACACCTGCATTGCACACAGGGAAAGGAAGAGACAGAAGGAGAGAAAGTGTGAGAGAAGCAAGGTCTGAATCGGAACACATAAACCAGATGTAAAGCAACCTTTATTCTCCACATCTGGAGATGCTTTGAAGCCTCCGATAGGCCTAGTGTGATTATGGTGGTACATTTTTGGCGCTTCCTGTCATTTTGGTGGCCAGCAAATCAGCTTACAGAATAGAGCAGGGTGAGATGTGTGTGCGACGTCATGACTGGGATGTGTATGGTTGCGATTGGCTGGAAAAATCACAAGACCTCGTATTACATAGAACAGCCCTACCTGTTCATGATCAGTGTCTGTCAGCGTCTGACAGCAGTAGGACGTGTGCTCTGCCTCTGTCCAAACAGCTCAGCAAACAGCTCAGCGAAATTATTTTATTTTTTCACAGAGACAGCTCTACTTTTAGTTGTGATCCTTAGAAGTTAGTTAGATGCAGATTTTAGGTAGTTAGGCACGGGCGAACACAGACCACAGACAAGCTCTATAAAGGATACTGGATGTTGTACAGCCAAAACTTTGTTTAGACATTGCATTGCCTTATATTAGGATACAGATCTTTTCTAGTAACTGCAGGTCTATTTGTTAGGTGAATACAGCAATTTTGTAGTCACCACAGGTTGATAGGTGCCAAAAAATACCTTTTATTATCAGTATACATTTCAGATACGTGTTTTTTTCATTTTTAGCGCAGGCAGCTGTGTTGATAGAGCACCTTGCAGTTAAAATTTGAATCCAGAACTTTGTAGTCACCACAGGTGTACTGTTTAGGTGCCAAAATACCTTTTAATATCCGTATACATTTCAGACGGGGTGTTTTTTTCACTTTTGGTCAGTCAGGGCTTTTGTTGATAGATTTACTATGCAGTTAAATTTGAATCCAGCAACTTTGTAGGTCACCACAGGTTGATAGGTCCCAAAAAAAATACCTTTTATTATCAGATACATTTCAGATAGTGTTTTTTTCACTTTGGCGCAGGCAGCTGTGTTGATAGAGCCACCTTGCAGTTAAATTTGAATCCAGCAACTTTGTAGCCACCACAGGTGTACTGATAGGTGCCAAAAATCCCTTTTTTAATATCCGTATACATTTCAGACAGGTGTTTTTTTCACTTTTGTTCAGTCAAGCTTTGTTGATAGATCTACTTTGCAGTTAAATTTGAATCCAGCAATATTGTAGTCACCACAGGTGTACTGTAGGTGCCAAAAATACCTTTTTAATATCCGTATACATTTCAGACAGGTGTTTTTATCACTTTTGGTCAGTCAAGCTTTTGTTGATAGATTACTTTCCCAGTTAAATTTGAATCCAGCAACTTTGTAGTCACCACAGGATGATAGTGCCAATAAATACCCTTTTTTATCCAGTATTACATTTTAGATACGTGTTTTGTTAACTTTGGCGCAGGCCAGCTGTGTTGATAGAGCACTTTGCAGTCAAAATTTGAATCCAGCAATTTTGTTTGATTTTGTGGTGATTTGTGTTAGAGCTGTGATTTGCCGTCATGATTATAGAGACTTTCCCAAAAACTCTTCATACTCTTCTCAAGATTTTTATATTTCTGACATGGAGCATGCCAGCGGATCGTCAGTTGAAGGCGTCAGGCCTGTCTTCTGCTGGGTCATGGGCCCTGTGATTCGCAGTAACGAACAGCGGCGCCAATCTGGTTCTTAGTGGTAATGTCAACCTGCATCCAGCAGGTATTAACGCCTCGTCCTCCCAGGCACGGCCTAAAATGTCGTCATCAGACTTCAGCGCAGTCGTCATCAATGAAGCAGCACCGATATGTCATACTCGTGTACCTACCACTGTGGATAATCCATTTTCTGTAGCCTCTTTGTATGTACATAAATGCGGTTGGGGTCAGAAGGATGTTAAACGATCAAGAGGCCCAAAGAGGATGAATTTTCTCTGTCTCTGTGCCAGTTACTGATGCAAATCGAGGAGGAGAAGGAAAGCGGTCAATCGGCAAAAATTTCCGGGCGGTCGTGCACCTGCCGTGGCAGTCCCTAACTTGCTTGTAGCCCGCAGCTCTTGGATGCAGAATGTCAGGCGAAGGTAGTCAACTGTGTTGATGATGTTTGATGAGGACAATTGGGCATCCACGTGGTCTTTTTCAGCAGTTTTTGCTTGCGAGCGGCTTCATCACTGAAGAGGAGGAATGTCGGATGGGTAGTGTCTGTACGGGTACCCGCTCAAAAAGTTAGAGGGCGGTCGCCGAAGTCGATGAGTGTTTCCGCAGCCTCGGTCAGCGAAAACCAGCTCCTAGTTTTATCGCACGTCAATAGGTCCAGGACCTCTAAGCCTGGGCCTTCTGTTGAGCAAGCCTCTGATTCACCTACGATGTAGCATTTGCAGCCTTGGCCGTAACTCGCTTTTGTGATTGTGCTCATGATTCCTTAGGTGTTTAACCTCCACCAAAATGGTCTATGTCATCATTGATGCGATTTGGAATGAGTTTGAAATTGGAGGCATCTATTAGCCAAAAAAGGCCAGGGTACGACGTCAGGCGATCGTAATTACCTTTGTCAACACTATGTATCCAGCCTCCTCTCCTCCCCACACAAAGTGTTCCTAGATTGCCAATGTCTCTCAGAGTCATGATCAGCGGATCAGCTCCGCTTCAGCATCACCGTCGCACGTGTACCAACACGCCTCCAACCAGTAGACCTCCTTACCCCTTTCCTTCCGCCAGGTTGAGAATGCATGCCGTTGACAGCGGCCTGGTCTAGGCAGACTGCCTTCTGTCTAGCCGGTTTGGGAGCAAAGAAACACTTTAACCCAAACCTTCCCAAAGCCAAATAGCCTGAATGACGGCATTGCAATGGCTTTATGGCCTTGGAAGTTGTTGCCTTTCCGTCTGGGTGGATCTGTTGTAGGTTCCGCCTCGTCATTGCCATTGCCTGCACCACAATTCCTGATGCCGAGAAGGCGCTTTCTTTTGCCACGAAAAGCATGTCCCTGCTGGCCAAGCCCACGTGTCATCTAAAATTTCAAGCGCGTTGTCTGAATCTGTGGCCGGAATAAGTCCATTGTCCACCGACACATGGACTAGTAAGCACTGGCCAAAGGCCGCTATATCTCTGGACAGCTCATACTGGGTGAGCTGGGTGGATGTCTTCGGTGGTGACGGTGGCTATCAGGCTCGACACGCTCTTCAAAACCGCAGGGGATGGTGCAGGGATTTTCCCCCAAGGTCCTATGGTGCATCACGGGCCCAGAGAAACCAAGCCGAGTTAGAATTATTCGGTATTGGAGACCGTCCACACACAGGTCAGGAGCTGTGGACGGTCGCTCCGCAAACGTGAGCTCGGATGTCGCTGCTGGGTGCCAAGAACCTTGTGCCAGGCAAGGTGGTGTGCGGATAACGGGCGAAATATGCTGGCCGGCCTCATTAAAGATCGGTAGTGCTGAGCAATCCCTTGCCTGGCACATGTCATGTACCTTGTCGTCCTGAAATTTCTAAAGAGATACCCGGGTCTTGACAGCATGCTGAGGAAGGCTCGAAAGTCTAAGTTCGCACTTCCGCCGTTCGCGCTCCGCTGCTTGTCCCAGCCTGGCCGCCTGGCTGCGTTGCAGCGTCAGCTCGGCCTCCCCGTCACACCGTCTCATTGTTTAGTGGCAAACTGAGCTGGAATTCCTCCTTCCACATGCTCCAGCGATTGCTGGCAGCAGCGCAATGCCATTACGCAGTACGATGTGACACATGGCTGAAACAGCGGATCTAGCTTATCCTCGGTGAGTTGATCCACCACTGTATTGAGGCAGTTTAAATGAAGCTCTGCCCATCTCTTGCCAGTTTTGGAGTAGCCACCAAATGGTCAGTGCAGACGATACCCTTGTCTGCATGAGCTTTGGGGTGATATTAGTTCTGGATAGGTTTCGTGGACGACTCTTGAAAAATACTGGTCCGCTAGCGACGGAGGTAAGTGGGTGGGACGGTCACAGATGCGGACAAAGAGTCTTTCTATCCGTGCGAATACACCCACACACCACTCAGGCCCGTATGGTTCTAATTTTATCGTCTGTAAGTAGCTGTGGTTAGGGGTCCTGGGTAGTGAAAGGGTCGAATTTCTGCTCTCAGGGTGCTCATCTGTAGGGGCATGTCAGGGCTGTGGTGAAGCTGTGAGAGGAAGCGGAGGGAGAGGAGGGGGAGGAGGTATTCTAGACTCCGATGTTACCGATGTCCCTGCCTGGAAAGAGGGTTGGCGCAATTGATGCGGAGGAGAAAGATGAGGTAGATCAAGTTTGCTAGTGCCCCTCGACCAAGAGAACCTGGGATTTCAAGGCTCCCATCTCTCACAGAGTGCTTGGATGCTACATTTCATCAAGTACATGATCCTCGCATTAGATCCATCAAAATGAACAACAGTTACTTGTGGCCACCCTCCCCCCCTCCTGGTTAAACGGTACATCCCTACAAAACTCAGCACTTTCCTTCACCCACAAAAAAAGAGTAAATGCAGGAAATGAGACCTTGTGATTGATTCTAACTATGGAGACATCTGTTGCGTCTGTTAAACGTTCCTCAAATGTCACGGTGGAACAACATTCTGCGCGTGACAGCAGTAGAGTGCCAAGTAGCCGTAGCGGGGGGGGGGGGGCCGTCAGACGGCAGCAGGAAAGGTGGCAGAAGACTAATGGGTGACCTCTGGCAATTTTATTTACCACCTCACCAACGCCCATGCAATGCAGGGCACACATCCAACACACAGAGACCGCTTAAGTATCATTGGTGCACGACTATCTGCGTTCTCTACACCATGTTATTGTATGTTGTTCCGGATCCCAATAGAATGTCTGGGTATCCAAAAGGGACGAATGGCCCGTGATCGCTACGCCACGCATAGAAGGTGTTGTCCTGCCAGCTGCCAGCATTCATATCTGAGACCGGACCTTCAGCCACAGCTGGAGGCGTCATTACAGGACAAAACGCATACCTGGCTTTCCACAGATAATGTGGATCGTTTGATCTTTCATCAAGATGAATCAGGCATGGATCATACTGATGATGTTGTGGCCCCATTTGCCCGAGGTCACCTAATTAGTTGACGGTCTTTTTCACTTTTCTCTTCAAACAGAAATGGTCCTCTTGAAAACCTTTATTTTGTTTTAAGATGATCATTTCTTACTGCAATTTTTTATTCTCTTTTCCCAAACAGTTCATTTTTGCTGGTTTGCTGTGAGGTGACTGTAAAAACAGCAAGGTTTCATGAGACAACACCGTATTCCATTTTCTCACTTTATCTTATTTTTGTAGGGAGAGTTTTCGCATTGTCAGTGGTTTTGAGGTCCATGTTGCTGTGGGATTCAGTTATTATTATGTCCTTTGGAACAGAAATGTGGCTTCTAAGTGGCATTTCTCCTCATCAGAATTTTTTATCAAGTGCTGAGAAGTCTATTTATATTTTTTGGGGTCATGTTGCTGTGAGCCACAGCAATAATCATGGTCCTTTGGAACAGAAATGTGGCTTCTAAGTGGCTTTTCTCCCATCACATTTTTAATAGTGGCTGGAGAAGTTCATTTTTATAATTTTTGGATCATTGCTGCTTTGAAATGCAGCAATACTACAGGTCCTAATTATAAAAAATTGTTGTTTTCTAACAGACATTTGTTCTTCACAATTGTCCAATGGGGATAAAGGGTATGTTTGTTTGTTGGGGGCATTTTGCTGTGAAATGCAGCAATACTACTGGGTCCTATTATAAATTAAATTTGTTCTCATAACAGACATTTGTTCTTCACAATTGTCAAAAGTGGCTAATGGGTCATGTTTGAATTGTTGGGGGATTTTGCTGTGACATTTGCAGCCATACTTAAGGTATTATTTAAAATTATTGTTGTTTCTAACAGACATTTGTTCTTCACAATTGTCAAGTGTGGCTCAGAAGGGTGTTGGTGTCTGTCAGAAACAGGAATAGGTAGGACATGTTAATGGGACACATATTGCAAAATGACTTGTTTTTGCTAGATCTTTAACATAGCTATCAGATCTACTGTATTGAAAACAACCCATTTAATACAAATTTAAAAAAGAGAACTCAAGACATGGTGGGATTCCATCCTATTTTAAATAATGTGTTTTCTAGAATTAAACTAATTAAAAACTTGCTATGTACAAAATAGCTGGTAAAAAATTCATCTGACATTGTACAAGGGGGGGGGGGGTGGGGGGGGGGGAGAGGTAAAGTGAAATTGACCAGATGTAGGGTATTCTGTGGACTTGGTAGTATGGAGCACGGGACAGAGGAATCAGTACAGAGACAATTTCTCCAGCACGTTGAGAAAATGAGATAAAGAATGCCAAGAAAAAAAGAGGCTCTGGGTGGTACAGGAGCGTTAACCACCAGTATTGCCAAGTGAAGCTCAATTGTCCGCATCATCGGAGGGACTAGTTGCTACCAGGTCTTGACTGTGTTTCTGAGGAAGGCTGGAGGTCTTATCTCACCAACTTCGCTTTCCGCACTCTTGCTTCAGCACGACTGTTTTCGTGGCTGCGTCATAAGGGTATTTTGACGTTGTTCTATTTAGATGCACGGTCGCCCAGACTGGGCTCTCACGCCTCCCCCTCTGTAAACTCCAGCCCTGGCTGATTGAACCGGCGGGTTAATAATTGTTAGACGCTAGCTGTCTATCCACCGCAACCACTGTAATAGTCTGCAGCATGGACCTCCGTTGTTAACAGCATGAACCTGACTTACTGTGGGTTGCGGTTGATAGACAGGCTAGCGTCTTATCATTTATTAAACCCGCATGGTCAGCAGCAGGGTCTGGAGTTAGACCGTGGGGTGCAGGTCGGAGCCCTAGGCGGCGTCGGTCATCTTTTAACACGGTAAAATGCCTTATGACGCTAGCACGAAAACAGTCGTGACTGAATGCAGATGTGCGGAAGCGGGATAGTGTGAGGTAAGACTCAGCCAGCCGCTTCCTCAGTACACAGTTCAAGACCTGGGTTGCACTGTGTTCCCTTCCGTATTGAGTGCGGACCAATTGAGCTTCACTTGGAATACTGGTTGGTTAACGCTCCTGTTCCACCAGGTGCTCTTTTTCTTTGGCATCTTTTTCTCATTTACTCAACGTGTGGAGGAAATTGTCTCTGTACTTTGTTCTTGTCCGTGCTCCATTACTCATGTCCACAGAATAACCTACATCTGGTCAGTTTTCCGGTACCTTCCCTTGTTTCAATTCAGAGGAATTTTTTAAGCTTTTTGTACATGCAAGTTTTTTAGTAGTTTAATTCTAGAAAAACACATTTTTTAAAATGGATGGAATCCCACTATGTGTCTTTGTTTCTCTTTTTTAATTGTATTAAATGGGTTGTTTCAATACAGGATTGATAGCTATGTTTATTAGAGCTTGCAAAAAAATTAAGTCTTTTTGCAAGATTGTGGCCATTACGCAGTGTCATATATTACGTTTCTGACGCCCATCAACCTTGAGCCACTCTTACAATTGGGAAGAACAAAATGTCTGTTATGAACACAACATTTTTTTTTTTTATAATAGGACCTGTAGTTGGCTGAGCATGTCCACAGCAAAAATGCCCCAAAATTAAAAACATGACAATGAGCACTTTTGACAATTGTGAAGAACAATGTCTGTTAAGACGTAACAACATTTTTTATAATAGGACCTGTAGTATAGCTGCATGTCACAGCAAAATGCCCCCCAAAAAATCAATGAATGACCCTTGAGCCCATTGACAATTGTGAAGAATCAAATGTCCTGTTAGAAACTACATTTTTTTGAAATTGAACTGTAGTATTGCGGCATTTATTTCAATGCCAGCATGATCCAAAAAATCTATAAAATATGACTTCTCAGCCCACTATAAAAAATGTGATGGAGAAAATGCCACTTTGAAGCCACATTTCTGTTCCATATAGGACATGATTATTTTGCTGTGGGTCTCACAGCACAAACTTGACCCCAAAATTTTATATAATATGACTTCTCAGCCACTATTAAAAAATTCTGATGGAGAAATGGCCACTTAGAAGCCACCATTTCTGTTCCAAATGGACCATATTTTATAACTGTATCCCACTGAAACATGACCTCAAAAACAACTGCTATGCTAAACTTTAAAGATAAAGTGAGTAAATGGAATACGGTGTTGTGCATTGAAAACCTTCCTGTCTTTTACAGTCTCCTCACAGCAAAACCCAGCAAAATGATACTGTTGGGATATGAGAATAATATTGCAAGTAAGAAATGATCATTTAGAAAAAAAATAGTTTTCTAAGTGGTCCATTTCTGTTTGAGAGGAATGGGTGAAATAGACCGGCAACTATATTGTGTGACCTCGGCAATTGGGGCCACATACATCATCAGTGATCATGCCTGAGTCATCTTGATGAAAGTCAAACGATCGCCCACATTATCGTGGAGGAAAGCCGATGCATTTGTCTGTAAATGACCTCCTCCAGCTGTGCTCTGAAGGTCGCTCAGATATGATGCTGGATGCTTGGGCAGTGACAACTACTTCTTGGCGTGAGCTGAGCGAAGCTCGGGCCATTCGTCCATTTTGGATACCCAGAAGTCTATTGGTCCGGTAAACACATACAAAAACATCTCGGTGTTGAGACGCAGATTGTCGTTTGCACCCATGATCTGAAGCTGGTTTCTCTGTGTGTTGGATGTGTGCCTGCATTGCCATTGGCGTTGGGTGAGGTGGTAAATAAAGATTGCCAGAGGTCACCCATTAGGCTATCTGCCAGCTTGCCTGACTGCCGCTGCCGGCCGCTACGGCTACTTGGACTCTACTGCTGTCACGTCGCTGATGTTGTGCCACCTGTCATTTGAAGGAAACGTGAAGCAGACTGCTAACAGATGTCTCAGTTGATCAGATCTGCATGGTCTTCCATTTCCTGCATTTTACTATTTTTTTTGGGTCGGTGGAAGGATAAGTGGCTGGTTTTGTTTGTACCGGGGTGCCTGATAGGGTGGCACACCAAGTAATATACTGTTGTTCTTTTGATGGACTTTCAATGCTGAGGATAATGTTGGATGGCTATGAGCATCCCAGACACTCATGTGAGAGGATGGAGCCGTGATTTTCCCAAGTCGATGGGTCGAGGGGCACTTGCTATCTGATCTTCCTCAGCTTTCCTCCGCTTCAAATTCGCGGCCAACCTATTTCCAAGGCCAGGGTCGTCGATGGTTAACATCGGTGTCGTAGGAATTGATCTTCTCCTCCTACTGCTTCCCATCCTTCCGCTTTCCTCCGGCAACAGCTGTCAAACACAGCCATGACTTGCCTGCAGATGATGCACCTGAGTGCTGTGCAGACGACTTGCCTCTAGCACCGGGACCCCGAATACCACTGCCTAAGGAGGGACCGATTATAGTGTGGTAAACTGTCGGGCCTTGTGGTTTCGATCGGTAGATTGTGAAAGTACTCTGTGTCCATCTGGTTCTATCCGTTTCTTCCTCGTCGCTAGCGGGACTGTTGTTTCAGAGTGGTCCAACAGATCGTTCCTGAAACTAAGATCTCCACATGTCATGCTGACAAGGGTATCGTCCTGCACTGGTCCTTATTGGTGGCTTCTTCAAAACTGGCTCAAGGATGGTGCACGAGTCTGTCACTTGCCTCCACTCTTGGTGGCTCAACACCCCCCGAGGTCCGCTCAGCTGCTTGTTCAGGCCATGTGTCACTTACGTAATGCGTAATGGATTGCGCTGCTGCACAATCGCTGGAGCATGTGGCGGGTGGATATTCCAGCCTGTTGCACGTCAACAATCGAGACGGTTGACGGGGAGGCCGTCGCTGACGCATGCAACGCAGCTGGCGGCCAGGACGGGACGAAGCAGGGTGCGAACGGCTCGGAAGTGCGAAACTTAGACCTTCGAGCCTTCCTCAGCAGGCAGTCAGACCCGGGGGGTTCTCTTTTGAAATTTCTGGTACGACAAGGGTCTTGTCATTGTGACAGGCAAGGGATGTGCTCCAGGCCATACCGTTCTTAAGGTTTGCATGGCCAGTGCAAGATTTTCGCCCGTATCGCACATCTCCTTGCTGGCACAAGGTTCTTGGACCCCAGTCAGCGGCTCTGGTCTCGTTTGCGGAGAGCCGTCCACAGCTCCTGACCTGTGTTGTTGGACGGTCTCCAAGACAGATTATTTCAACACGGCATGGTTTCTCTGGGCACGTGATGCCACCAATGAGGACCGTGGGGAAAAGAGACCTGCACCATCCCTGCGGGTTTTAAGAGCGTGCTTGTGGAGGAGTGTGCCGAGCCTGAGAGCCACCGTCACCCACAGTGACATCCACCACAGCTCACATCAGTGTGCTGTCACAGAGATATAGCGGCCTTGGCGTGCTTACTAGTCCAATGTGTCGGTGAGTCAGATGGACCTTTTCACGGCCACAGATGCAGACAACGCGCATTGAAATTTTAGATTGACACGTGGTGGCCAGTGGCTAGGGACGGCTTTTCTGGCAAAGTATAGAGAAAATGCCTGCTCGGGCATCTGGTATTGGGGGCAGCAATGGCCTATTGACGAGGCGGAACGCCCATCTGTCACCAGGACGGAAAAGGCAACATTTCAAGGCCAAAAGACTGGCATTTGCGTCATTCAGGCTTTTGGCTTTGGGATGGTTTGGGTTGTTAAGTGTTTCTTCTGCTACAAACTGGAAAGACAGAAGCCTTGGCCTGCTATGGATGGCAGTCTGTACGGCATGCAGGTCGTCAAACTGGCGGATGGAGAAGGGGTAGGATGGGTCTCTGGTGGTTGCTGTTGGTACTGGGCGACGGTGGATGCTGAAGCGGAGGCTGATCCCTGATCATGACTCTGAGAGACATGGGCAGCAGAGGAACACTTTGGTGGTGGAGGAGGAGGAGGAGGCGGAGGGAGACAGGAGGGTGTGACAATGTAAGAGGCCCGGCTGTCGGTCTGGGCCTTTTTTGGCTAAGTGTTTTGGCCTCCATTTCAACTCATGTTTGCTGCTTGTGTGACTAGACATGTTGGTGGGTGGTTAAACACCTAAGGTTCTTGCTCTACTTTATGCGTTTACGGCAAAGGCGGCATATGACATCGGGGGTGGGAATCAGAGGCTGGGCTCAAAGAAGGCCCAGGCTTGAGAGGTCTGGCCTTTTTGGACGGCGATAAGCACTAGGAGATGGGTTTTTCGTGACTCGTGGCTGGCGGAATCATATCAGCGGATTCTGCAGACCGCCCTCTACCTTTTTGTGGCGGGACCCGTACTCGACATACTACCCCATAGTCTTCCTCCTTCGTTCTCAGTGATGAAGCGCTCGCTAAGCAAATCTGCTTGAAAAAGACAACAGTTGGAATCCGCAAATGTCGTTCATTCATCATCATCAAACACAGGTGACTTCGTCGTCCTGGACATTCTGCATCCAGGTGCTGCGGGGGCTACAAGCAAGAGGGGACTGCACGGCGTTTGCCGATTCGGCCCGGAATTTTTGCCGATTGACCGGCTTCCTTATCCTCCTCTGGATATTGGCAATCAGTAACTGGGCTCGTCAGAGCAGAGTAAAATTATCCTCTTTGGCCTCTTTGATCTTTTTAACATGCCTTCTGACTCCCAACCGAATTTTGTCTCAAACGAGGTCTTCAGAAATGGATTAACTCAGTGGTAGGTATCACGGAGTTGACCTTTTCGGCTTGCTTCATGTTGGAGGATGCTGATGATGCTGATGAGACATTTTTGGCCGTGGACTGACTGGGAGGACGAGGAGGTAGAATGCTGGATGCAGTTGCATTAACCATGTAGAACAGATTGGCGACGCTGTTCGTTACTGAGATTCACAGGGCCCTGACCCAGCGATGACAGGCCTGACGGTCCTGCAACTGACGATCCGCTGGCATGCTCCATGTTCAGAAATATAAAAATTTGAGAAGGTATGGAAGAGTTTTGGAAAGTCTCTTATTAAAAGACGGCAAATCACAGCTATTCTCAAATCCCTCAAATCAAAACAAAATTGCTGGATTCAATTTAACTGCAGGTGGCTTTTATCACACAGCTGGCCTGCGCCAAAGTGAAAAAAACACGTATCTAAATGTATACTGATAATAAAAGGTATTTTTTGGCACCTATCATCCTTTTGGGACTACAAAGTTGCTGGATTTCAATTTAAATGCAAAGTAGATCTATCAACAAAGCTTGACTGACAAAAGTGAAAAAAAAACCTGTCTGAAATGTTAGGGGATATTAAAAGGTATTTTTGCCACCTATCAGTACACCTGTGGTGACTACAAAATTGCTGTATTCAAATTTAACTGGAAAGTTAGATCTATCAACAAAGCTTGACTGACCAAAACTGAAAAAAAAACCTGTCTGAAATTTATACTGGATAATAAAATATAATTTTTGGCACCTATCAATTTACCTGTGGTGACTACTAAATTGCTGTATTCAAATTTAACTGCAAAGTAGTTATATCAACAAAGCTTAACTGACCAAAAGTGAAAATAACACCTGTCTGAAATGTATACGGATATTAAAAGGTATTTTTGGCAACTATCAGTACACCTGTGGTGACTACAAAGTTGCTGGATTCAAATTTAACTGCAAGATGGCTCTATCAAACAGGGCCTGCGCCAAAGTGAAAAAAAAAAACCCCTCTAAAAATGTATACTGATAATAAAAGGTATTTTTTGTCACCTATCAACCTGTGGTGACTACAAAGTTGCGGATTCAAATTTAACTGCAAAGTAGATCTATAAAACAAAGCTTGACTGACCAAAAGTGAAAAAAAACACGTATTGAAATGTATACGGATATTAAAAGTATTTTTGGCACCTATCATTACACTGTGGTGACTTCAAAGTTGGTGGATTCAAATTTAACTTCAAAGTAGATCTATAAAAAAAGCTTGACTGACCAACAGTGAAAAAACACCTGTCTAAAATGTATACGGATATTAAAAGGTATTTTTGGCCCCTATCAGTACACCTGGGGGTGACTACAAAGTTGCTGGATTCAAATTTAATGCCAAGGTGGATCTATCAACACAGCTGCCTGCGCCAAAGTGAAAAAAACACGTATCTGAAATGGTATACTGTAATAAAAGGTATTTTTGGCACCTATAAACCTGTGGTGCTACAAATTGTTTTATTCAAATTTAACTGCAAAGTAGATCTATCAACAAAGCTTGACTGACCAAAAGTAAAAAAAAACACCTGTCTAAATGTATATGGATATTTAAAAGCTATTTTGGCACTATCAGTACACCTGTGGTGACTACAAAGTTGCTGGATTCAAATTTAAGTGCAAGGTGGATCTATCAACAAGCTGACCTGCGCCAAAGTGAAAAAAACACGTATCTAAAATGTTAACTGATAATAAAAGGTATTTTTTTGGCACCTATCAACCTGTGGTGACTACAAAATTTGCTGTATTCAAATTTAAGTGCAAGGTGGCTTTTATCAACAAAGCTGGACTGGGCAAAATTGAAAAGAACATCTATCTGAAAGGGTTATGAGAAAAAGTGGAGTTTTGCACCTAACAAATGGGACCTGCAGTTACTTGAAAATATCTGTATCCTATTATAAGGCAATGAAATGTCTAAACAAATTTTTGGCTTTACAATATCCATTATCCTTTATAGTGCTTGTTTGTGTTCGCCCGCGGGCCCCCGCTCCCCCTGTGACTTTACAGCGGTAGATGCTCCTTTAAAATTCTCTGCCTAACTACCTAAAATCTGCAAAACTCTGATCTAACTAACTTCTAAGGATCACAGCTAAAAGTAGAGCTGTCTCTGTGAAAAAATAAAATAATTTCGCTGAGCGTTTGCTGAGCTGTTTGGACAGGGCAGAGCGCAGTCCTACTGCTATGAGATGCTGATAGACACTGATCATGAACAGGAGGGCGTTCTATGTAAAACGGGTCATGTGATTTTTCCAGCCAACGCAACCTACACATCCCGTCATGAAGTCGCACACAAAATCTAAACCCCGCTCTATTCTGTAGCTGATTTGCTGGCCGCCAAAATGAAGGAAGCGCCAAAAATGGCGCGATATTAATAGATTATGCACAGATTTTAACCTAAATTATCGCGTGATCTAAAAAATCCGATCAACGTAAATACCGTGCCGATTTTAACTTAGTCGATAATAATTGCTCAACACTAGTGATAATAAGTGATCTTATATCTGGGAAGCTCAGCATTGACTAATTGTTTCCACTGGTTTAGCGAGGGGGCCTTGGGAGGTTTCCAGTTAAGAAGTATGGTTTTCC
>JAODAL010020383.1:0-69585 GCA_025379985.1 Phyllomedusa bahiana | reverse complement strand
GGGAGGGAAAAACCCCCGACCAGGGGGGAAAACCCCACACCCTGCCCGGGGAAAGGGGGAGCCCGACACGGGGAAAAAAAACCGGCCACAGCCTGACCGGGAAGAGCGAGCCCGACAGGGGAAACCCGGGCCCAACCCGACCGGGAAGAGCGACCCGACCCCGGGGAAACCCGGCAAGCCTGCCCGGGAAGAGGGACCCCACCCGGGAACCGGCCACGCCTGCCCGGAAGAGGACCCCGACCCCGGGGAACCGGGCCACAGCCTGCCCCGGGAAGAGGAGCCCGACACGGGGAACCCGGCCACAGCCTGCCCGGAAGAGGACCCGACACGGGGGAAACCCGCCAGCCCCCCAGAAGAGGGAGCCGACACTGGGAACCGGGGCCAGGGCCCGCCCAGGAAGGGGAGCCCGACACTGGGGAACCGGCCAGGGCCCGACCGGGAAAGAGGAGCCCGCACTGGGAACCGGGCCAGGGCCCGCCAAAAGGGAGCCGGCAGGGAACGGAAAAACCCCGGGCGGGAAGGGGGACCCGGGCCCCGGGGGACCCCCACACCCCCCGACCAGAAAGGGGACCCCAAGCGGGGAAAACCCGGCCACACCCCTGACCGGAAGGGGAGCTGAACGTGAACCGCCACACAAAACGGGAAAGCGGGACTGAAGCTTAAAACCCGCCATACTAACAAAAAGGGGACCCTGATGTAAACCGCTCACTACGTGAACGGGAACGGAGCCTGAAGCTTAAAAAAGCTCACAGCCTGAACGGGGAAGGGGGAGGAAGCTACCGTCTCTCTCTAAAACCGCAAAATGAGAGAACCCCCTTTAAAATCCCAACCCCTCCGCACTTCATCTCATTCTGTGCGGTTATTGGCTGTTTATGTGCCTCTGCTTACATCTCTGTTTCAGAAGTGAACAGCGATGTAAGTAAAGGCACATAACTAAAAACCAGCATTTTCTATTTGCCAAGCCTGAGAGCCAAAAATTTAACCATAAAGGGAACCAATTTTTTAAGGGGTTAAATTTGTTCAATTTTGTATGAAACCCAATTCGATAAAATTTTTTATTTAAGTGTATTTTTGTATGTTGTAAGCTGAACTACCTTTTTCTTTTTTGCCCAAATTCGTATATTTAAAAATTTTAATAAAAATTATTTTAAAAAAAAAAAAAGAAAAATCGGACATCCCCTTTAAAGGGGTTTTGCCACGAGGTAAAATTGACGTGGGAAGCTTGCAAACTAAAAAAAAAAACATTTTTACCATTCTCCTTATTAAAAAATTCTGCACCTTTTTGCTTTAGCTGCCTTTTAGTGATCCATTTTTTTCAGCCCGTCTCCAGGGGTTACGACCAGGGCTGCAAGCTCCCAAGCCTGGTCCAATGCTCAGACATCACCTTCCCTCAGGCAGCTAGTAGTGTTAAAAACCCGGGGTGTGTCATTCTACCCCACCCTCGTACCCTTATTAATAAGTCAAACAGTGCAAATAAATTAGAAAAGAAACCTCTGACTTAGTGTATTGATAAGGAAAAAAAAACCCCCGGGGTTTGGTTCCTGCAGGGTTTGAACCCAGGACTCTGTGTCGGGGGGAAAAAAAGATTACTCTTACGTGTAGCTACTTGAAACCTCTGTAAAAAAACAGCCCTTTTCTTTGACTGAGAGGGGAAAGGCCGGGATGTCATCCTGCTGGGTCACATGATATGTTTTTAAAACAAATCCACACCCCCCTTTGGCCGAGGCTGAAGAGCGGATCGGACTTGAAATAGATGTGGTTTCAATCCCCTTTTGTTGGGAAAATTTATGAAACCCACATAATGGCTTTTCTTCGAATTTTTGCAGTGATGAAGTCCAAAACGACCACCGTGTATCTCAGGTTTTTGCAGAAATAGCAACTTTGTGCACTCTTTTTTTAAAACAGAAAAAAGACCCAAATTTGGGAAGGCCTTTTGGCTGTCTGGCTCAGGAGGGTGCTTTTTAAAAAACCATCTAAAACCCTCAGGCCCGGGGGGGCAATGTGGCTTGTAGCGCTCAACGCATCAAAAAGCCCCTGCGGGGAAAAAACAAAACATTTTAAGAACCAAGGGTGATTTTAAAGACTTGGGTTGGAAAAAACGGTTTGGGGGTTAATAAAGCCCGTTTTTAAAACGCTGCGTGAGTTTTGGCGTTCAAAAAGCCAGCGTATTTTTAGCCCACCCCGGGCATAAAATCTCAAATGGTTCATGTTAAAAAAGGGGCTCAATAACGGCATCTCCCCGGATCATAACACAAAAGAGCGTGAAAAACCCCAAAAAAACCAAAAGCAGATCACCCAAAGGGGGGAAAGTTCACACAACAGATTTTACTAGGAATCGGATGCAGATTCCTCATTAAAGGAGTGGTCTCACTTCAGACAATGGCATAAATCACTGAGCTATGCCATCATTATCCGATAGGTCTGGGCTGCAATCGAACTCCCATTCACGTCTATGGGAGAGTCCCGACCACCTATCATGCAATAAGCCTTAAAGGGGTCGTCTCATCAGCAGGGATTGCTGCTTTTAATGTTAAAGATCTGGCAAAAAAAAAAAAAAAAGTCACTTTGCGATATGTTGTCATTAACCATGTCCTACCTATTCCTAAATATCCTCTTGTATGGGCTACATCAGCTCCTCAGGTCACTATAGCTACAGACCTGTTCTCTCTCTCATGATAGGCTGACAGCACTGGTTGCTATAGCTACAGACCTGGTGTCCTCAGCAAGCCAGTAGAAGCCAGTAAACACATCCCTGAATTCAAAAGTGAAACCAAAAAAACAGGATTGAGGTAAGATGAATCAATGTAATGAGACAACCCCTTTAAGTATGAAAATGGTCTACCCAGTTTCCCCGAAAATAAGAGTGTCTTATATTAATTTTTGCTCCTAAGTATGCGCTAGGTCTTATTTTCAGGGGTTGTCTTTATCCATGAACAGGAATTCACATTTATTGTAGAACAAAAAAAAATAAATAATAAAATAAATAAAAAAAAAAATCATAAATTATTATACTGTAGTCCTGTCATCACAAAACATCAGCAGAACCAGCCAAGCTCTGAAGCAACAGGTAACCTCAGTTACACTATCTCATCAGTGTGCTGTCCATGCAGTGTATGTAGTGAGAGACTCAGATCACCCTGTACAAGCAGCTATGCCCTCAGCTCCCCCTGCACAGTTGGTATCTCCCACAGCTTCCTGTAGGATCTCCTGATTTACAAAGTGAAAGTAAAACCTGTCCCCTGTGATACGGAGGTAAATCCTCTGTATTGTTAATGACCTGTATTTGAGAAGTCTTGTAATTTCATCTACTACCAATATGTGGTGTGTTTGTGTGGAGGCGATAGGTGCTTTTGTAGCAATCACTGCCGCTAGGTCTTATTTTCTGGGGAGATAAGCGACATGTCTATGTAATGCATGTCTATGAGGCAGGCGGGCTGCCGTCCCCCCAGCGCCTCAGGAGTACGCGCTGCTCAGCGCGAGTTCCCAAAACACATGTACTGAGGTGCGTACTGTACGTACCGCAGTACATCGTGTGAACATACCCCAAGACTATGTTGCCCATAGCAACCAATCAGAGCTCAACCAATCATTTCATATAGTGCTCTGGGAAAAGAAAAGCCAAGCCGAGCTCTGATTGGTTGCTATGGGCAACAGATATTCTTCCTGCGATACAATATTCATGCATAGGGCCCGATGTGTGTGCAGTAAATTTCAGATTTTGCTACAGGTAAAAAAAATAAAAAAATCCTAAATACCTAAAGGCCAGCAATAGTGCACAGACCTAAGATTCCTCCCAGTACAGCCTGGCTCCCATGAGTGTTGGAGGTTCAGTTTGAAACCTCTGCCCCAAGATTTGTTGGGAATATAAAGATTAGTGTTGCTAGCTGGACTATTTTTCCCCCATGAAAGGGATGAACAACATGGCTGAAACCCGACAGACCCATTGTGCTCAATAGGGTCCTGGTGTCCATTGCAAAATGGGTCCATATGCACCGATTCCGAACTGAACCTTTGCCGCAGATGAGAACCAGACCCTATACAAAAGCAGAGGAACCCATTCAGCATCTCCTGCAACCTACAAACAGGATAAGAGCTCGTATTTCTGCTGGGATGGCCCTTTAAATCAGCAAAAAGGAACAGTTTCAAGATGGAGCCTTATCTCAGAGAAACACTCTGGAGGAGGCCACACCTCAGACGCCTGGAGCTCTATCTACATAGATAAATACACAGCAGCCGCCACATATCTCCTGCCCCATACTGTGAGCCAGGCTCCTGCTTATCAGTAAAGAAGGCAAATAGAGCAATAATCCATCTGTATGGAGTTCACCACCACAGTGCAGGACACAGAAGATCAGGCTAGGTCTACACAGCAAACGTTAAAATCCCGGCCAAAACCGATTGGCATCTTCTGGTGGAGGGCCGACGATTTAGAAATGTACTGTGGTCGGTTGGCACAGAATTAGGCCATGTTCACACGGCTTATTGTGGGACGTAATTCAGTCCGTAATTACGCACCGGAGTGCGCCAATTACGGGCTGAGTCCGTCCCAGTAACTAGGGTAATGCACAGTTCTCAGAGAACTATGCATTACGTCTCCTCTCCCTGCTGGGCGAATACGCCGGGGTGGGAGAGAGAGATAAATGACAGGTCACTTTCTAGCGGCGTATACGCGCCACTAGCAATGACTGTCTATGGGCAGGCGAAGTGCCGGCCCCCCGCTCGCTACCCCGGCCACACGGCATAATTGCGGGGCGGAATTACGCCCCGCAGTTAAGCCGTGTGAACATAGCCTTAGGGTATGTTCCCACAGAGTCATCGCGGCGTGCATTTTTGCTGCATATTTGCGCTTTAATACCCGTGAGTTGTGCGCCGCAATTACGGTAACCCATCGTTCTCAGATTAATCTGAATTACGCCTCGCACCCCCCCCCCCCCTTCGTGTACAATACTGTCTATTGTACACTGCGGGGAGATAGGCATGTCATTATTTGCACTGCGAGAATGCTGTCTATGGGCCGGCGGGAGTACATGCTGATCGGCGCGAGCTCCCGAGACACACGATGTATTGCAGCGTGTACTGTACGCGCCACAATACATCGCATGAACATAGCCTTACAGATGGATTTTTGAAAATTCTAAATACGGAATCTGCTTAAAAATCTGACTGTATGGATATGTTCACACGGCATGTTGACTCCGTGCTTGGATCCGTCCGTCGGACCCCAAATGGACCCAAACACGCATCTAATAATGTGCAATGTGATTTACATTACTTTTACCTTGAAACACGCATCTGCATTCACACGAGCGATCGCCGGTTGAAGTCTTATTGCGTCTTTCGGATCCGTCCCAAGCATTGACATGTCCATTCTTGGTCCGTAAGACCGTGCAGTCCTTAGTGTTAAACTGGGGTATGCAATAGAAATTCAGACAGTGCTCAAGACCGTGCATCCAAACATGCAGCTGTGTGTTGGATCTGATCGCTGCTGCATTTTTGGATGCAATTTTTAGATCCAAGAACACCATGCGAACAACCCCTAATTATGCGCTATGCGTGTAGACATAGCCTAAGGGACATAATCAATATGGCCCCATTGCTAGCACACACCATAACTTCATGAACCCCAAAGAGTGAAGGTCGCTTTGGTAAGAGTATGTTCACACAACAGATTTTAACAAATAATTCAAGGCAGATCCCATTTTGGATTTCTTGTTAAAACCCTTGTGCATTTGGATAGCTATTCATGTAAGGCTAGGTCTACACAGCAGTGGTCAATAAAAAGAAAAAAAAAAAAAACCTGAAAACCAATTCCAAAAAAGGTTTTTGGCACGTTTTTGCAGAAATGTAAAGCATTAGATTTACTGTTTATTTCTGCAAAAAAAAAAAAAAACGTTGCTTTAAATAGACAATAGTAAATTTCCTGCACTGCTCACTCGTTTTTTGCTACAAGTTTCGAAAGACGACCAGTAAATAATAAAAACGAGCAGAGAAAGACTTACCGTGGAGAACTTTATTTTTTTTTTTTTTTTTTTTTTTTTTAACTATACAAGTCTATGGGACCTGCTTTTGTTTTTTCAGCGTTTTTCTAAAATGAAAAATGCTGAAAAAAAAAAACCACACACACATGGACGTTTTCTGTGCAGTGGAGACAGAGCCTAAAGGGTCAGTCCGTGCCGAAACTCTCACAACGCGGATTTCCATGGTATGTGTGTGGGGAAATTAATATGTTCATTTTTTTAGCGTATCCTCCTCATGTCCTACTCGTATATTAATATGGGGGTAATCCGCATCAGAACTAGAGGCAAAAAAAAACCCCCAAAAAAACGTAAAAATCCTTGACAGGAGTGCGATTCCTGCTGAGTAAAACACATCAGACCACTCCTATGTTGGAAGTCAGACCTGTGAACCTGGCCTAATCCTCAACAGAAATCGGAGACTATTACTAGAATATCTGCCGAGGATTTTGACTTTACAGAGACTGTGTCGCAGGTTAGCCCCATTTCAAAGGGGCAAACCCATGTCCCCCCTGCAAGGGCAAAGTCCTGGTAGGATCTGTTCACATGAATGGACGTGCTCATTTCCCCGCATTATGGACTGTGTATAAAACCCACACTGTAGCATGCCGTGTGACAGTATAGTACGGACCGGCCATTTAAATACACAAGGATTTTAAGGAAGAATCCAATGCGAAATCAGCATCAACTTCCTTGTTGAAATCCACTGTGTAACATACCCTCAAAGACGGCGCTTGGACGCGTGGTGTGGATTTTGGTGCTCCAAATAAATAGTGTGTCCCCCACTAACTTCGCTGATAAGATTCAGGGCAGAATCCATGTCAAGCAGCGACACATTCCTCCCCCCCCACACACACACACTTTACTGCAATCTGAATAGGTATTGGAAAACTCCCCGCTACATGAACTCGCAGAGTTCTCACCGAAGAGCAAATATTAAGCAGATTTTCACAGATTCTAATAAAAAAAAAAATCTCTATTTCACCTCAAAACGGTCTCTGAACCATACGGCAAAAATTTACACCCGTAGAGACCATCTCGCTGCCTCTATCCTGATCAAGCCAAACAAAGACCGGGACTGGATTATTGGGCTAAAGACACAACAGGACATGTAAACTCCTATACGTTATAAACTTACTGTTATGGGAATTGTGCACCATGGACACCAACTACTGCTTTGCGGTTTTCATCGTGGTTGTGTTTGGTTACCATTTGGCCGTGTTCACACGGCTTATTCAAGACGGAATTGCGAGCCGGATTGCGCTCGCAATTCCGGCTTGAATAAGGGGCGGGTGCGCGGCCCGTTGGCCCCATAGACTTCCATTATCCACGGCGCGTATTGCGCCTGGATAATGTGCAGGTGACTTTCTCCCCGCCTGGCGGATTCGCCGAGCGGGGAGGAGCGACGGAATCCACTGTTCTCCATGAGAGCGGTGGATTACCATAATTACTGGGACGGATTGGCGCCGTACTGCAGCACAAATCCGGCGCGCAGTACTGCGCCAATCCGCGCCGAAATAAGCTGTGTTAACGGCCCCTTTCAATTACACACCAAAGAAAAATCGCCAAATAAAGAAGTAAATATTTAATAAGCATAATCTCCATTACTACCAAAAATCAATAAAATACCAAATGTCACCCAAAGATGCTAAAATTCATAAGCGAGACAAGTGCTGGGACGGCGTACTACCCTGCCTTGACCACTTGCTGGCAACTTTTTGGGTTAAGTATTTTTATTTGTCTTTCATATATGTATTGTATATTCAAAATGATTCTCTTATGTGAAAGTGTACAAGGTGCGGCTATCTATTTACACTTCTATCTTAGAAAGGGAAATCTCTCCTTGGGGGAGCGGCACCATGTAGGTGTGTAAGGATTTAAGATTGCCTTTTGCACCTCACAGGTATTTGCATGTAACAAGGCATTATGGGAAAAGAGCCGAACTCTCTAGCTCCCTCTGCTGGATGTAACCAGCCTTAATTCACTTGTCACTCATGCGAGTCTTGGAAAGCCAAAAGGATTCCAAAGCCAGATGAGCGATACTGGATTTGGCACAAAACTTTTTCCCTTTCCTAAACTCACGCGTCACAATCAAATTGAGGATGGATACATCTAATATCATTAGCTCTCTTTCCATAACTGTTATTTACACTTCTATCTTGACATTTTTGTATAATGTCTCATGATGCAGTTAAAAGGGATGGTTCCACTACAAAGATTACCTTTCAACATGCAGGGGCAAGTAAGTGAAGGCTTTTTTTTCAAAAAAATATTGCTTTGACATTGACGAATGGTTCACAGAAATCTTGCATATATATTGCATGGAAAGTACGCTGGCCCAGACACCTACCCAGGTAGACCAATTTAAAAAAAGAAAAGGGTAGAAGAAGGAACAACAACAACAACCAACAACGTTGTATTGGCTAAGTTTCCATTCATCCCTGCTTTTCAATTCACTCATCACCTAAGTGAACATCTCCTTCCTGGAGACATGTCTTGCTTCTAATTTTTTTGCCCTTCACATTAAGATTTCAAGCCGCAACTCGTTTCCATTACAGCAAAGCTTTTTTTCTGGGGACCACATGCACCGCTCGTCCATGTCCTGTACTCCCTTCCAATTCCTCTAGCCCCCTCCCACCCTCCATGTCACCCACTCCTTTACTTGATTCTCTTATTTTAAATCAAGAGTGTATTTTTGACTATTGTTTCCCTGTAATGTAATAGTTACTAATTGTTCACAAAACCATCTTCTGATACAATTCGGGTACTGTTTGTAACATGTATTACTCTGACAGTCTCTCACAATTCAACATATGAAGCCTACAAGTTCTATTTACAACTGTGGAGATTGAGGGGAAAAAAAGAACAAAAAACACTCAACATGTTGCTCCGTTTTCCGTTTATTGTTTACTTTAACAATTACTTGTTCAATAAAAACCTTCTGAATTTGAAAAAAAAAAAAAATTGCTTCGGGTTTTTTTGCTTTGCCGAGATGAGATTTTATCTGCTCTGAATGCCCACAGGTCGGCATCCAGAAGCAGGGGGTGACGTTGTCACGAGTGGGAACTTGAAAACACAGTGTGCCATCTCTAAGGGCATGTTCACACGGTGTGTTGGCTTTGTGTTTACATACACTTTTAGCTGCGCGTTTGGATCCATCTGTCGGACCCCAAACACGCAGCTCACAAATAGCAATGTGATTTACACTGCTTTTAAAGGGAACCTGTCACATAGGTTATGCCCCACTTGCTGAGGGCAGCACAAGATAGTGCAGACCCGCTTTTTCCCAGCGCTGGGTCCCTTATTCTGTAAGATGCTGGAGTTTTAGAGCATTTATCCCTCAAATCTTATTCATGAGCAGGTGTTAGCACCGCCCACTAAATGCTTGCCCCGCCCACTGACAGTTATTCACGTTTCTACCTATTCAAAGTAATAGGTTAATCAGTTGAGGTGGGCGTGGCTAGCCTCAGGTGGGCGGGGTTTGAAAAAACTGACTGAATGACTTCGAATGACTCTTCTGGCTGAAAACTGCAGATTTGAGCACTAAATACACGAAAAATCCAGCATCTTACAAAATAAGGGACACAGCGCTGGAAACAGCAGGTCTGACACTGGCTTGTTCTGTCCTCAGCAAGGGGGGGCACAACCTATGTGACAGGTTCTCTTTTACTAGAAACACGCATCGGCGTTTACACGAGTCTCATTGCGTCTTTCGCCTAAGTTCCATGTATTGTCATGTCAATTCTTGGTCCGAAAGACGCAGCAGGAGCCCTATAATAAACTATAGGGTGCGAGCCTGCTGCAGCCAAACACACAGCTGCGTGTTGGATACATGTTGGTTCAGTTTAGGATCCAATTGTCGCTGCGTTTCTGGATGTGATTTTCGGATCCAAAAACGCCGTGTGAACGGTCCCTTACAAGCAAAGGAGAATAATTGCTTGTTTGCTTTAAGCTCTAAGGGAAGGTTCACACGACGCTTGTTAAAAACGTATTTGGGTACATTTGATGTCCTGAAAAACAGACCCCGATACGTATTTAACAATGTTCAAGTGTGATCACATTGATTCCAATGTAAAAGGTTTGTCGTCTTTCAGACGATACGCGTTTTACATACATTTTTGCATTGCGTTAAACAGATGCGATCAAAGAACTGACATGCCAATTCTTGATCCATTTAACGCATTGAAAAGGCAATAGAAACTATAGGAACACGTTTCTGCAGTCCAGGAAACTTATCCATAAACATGACACTTTGTGGTACGTGTTTTTGGATGCGTTTCATGCAACACCGTTTACAAAAACTTATCCAAGACGCCCTTGGCACATACCCTAAAGCCCCTGGAGTATAGATATGATCTACTCATGTCAGTGCAATTAGAGGAGCTGTGAATACGGAGCCGATATACTTGGGAAGACATTTGGTATCTTAACGATTTGGATAGTGATACAGACTGCTTTTTATACATTATTTTTTTAAGGTTAACAAACTCCAATAAACACCACCACCTCAGAATATAGGTAAATAAAATATATAAATGTTATTGAATCAATTAAAATATACTAAAAGATCCCTACCGACAAAAAATAAAAGCACCTAATCCATGTTCAGTATTTCTATTATGTATACTTTATCATACATGTAATGTTCTTGTCTCATGTTCTATAGAGTTATTGTACGAAATCTTGTCATGGCTCCAACAAAGAGATATAACTGTATAATGATTCCTTACTTTGCATGTGTTTAAATATTTGCTGCCCTTTCTTATATATTTTGTACAAATGCTACTTCTCTTGCATATCTATTAATAAAACTTGATTTTGTTTAAAAAAAAAATATATATATGTAATGTTCATTTGATTATTATATATGCGTTCCTGTATTATACCTGTTTATGCATTATACCGATTGGTATATTATGTTTTTGTATGTTGTGATCATGGATTAGGCGCTTTATTTTTGTGTCGGTAGGGATCTTTTAGTATATTTTAATTGAATAAAATAAAATTATATATTTTTATTTAAACCTATAATCTGCGGTGGTGGTGGTGTTTTTTGGAGTTTTATTCTGTTGGTACCACAACCACCAATAATATTGCTGGTTATTGCCCAATCTTTGTATAGGTGTGGTCTAATTTTTAAGGTTGTTTGTTATTGTTTTGATCACCAACTTATTTCACATCATTTGATGTGTTACTTCCCCTCTGTTGGTTGCCGCTTCCAAAACACAATTGAGATGCAACACGAAAACCATTCTATTTTGGGTAAAAATTTGTTCCCATAACAGATTTCTGAATCAAAATCCACACTGGAAGCACCGCACTGTTCTGTCCCATGCTGGCACGGCCTACCGGAGCCATCAGCCCTACCCCACCGCCGAACATATCAGCTCTTTACTCACAAACAACCGGGAATTGATATAACCCATCTCATCCCGGGAGAATCTCGAGCAGCGAGGTATCTATGGCAGAGCCGTGTGCGCGGCGCACCCTGACAACCGTCCCAAGGGGTGTTGCTGGCTTTGACATCATGCAGGCAAATGACACTCCCCTGCTACCTCCATAGTCTGTGAATGCATGGCGTTTGCCCCCTGCAATTTTGGCAATTCAAAATGTCACCGCACCCAAATAAGGAGAACTGGTGGAGAAGCCCAGGGCGAGCCCGATCATTTTCTTATCCTGACTGTTGTAACTAAAAGATTTCCATAACTTGCGCTACTCCATCACTGCTTGAGAACATAGTACATGGCCTGGTCCGTTTCATGTCCAGGAAGGATCACCATTACGTCATAAGAGCCTATTACAGGAGGAGAAATACCTTTGTGAAGCTGGCCTAGTGCCAAGTTCTGTGTATACTTAATGGGGTCTTAGGCTATGTGCACACAGTGTGATTGCGGGGACGGATTTCGCCGGCGATTACGGCATGTGCTCGGCAGCGGGGAGGGAGAGGTTTCAGCCCACCGGCCCCATAGACATGCATTATTCTCGGCGCGTATTTGCCGTGAATAATTGACATGTCACTTCTCTCCCCCCGTGGCGTATTGTGCGAGCGGGGAGAGGAGCCGTAATCCATAGTTCTCCAGGAGAACTGTGGATTACCGTAATGATTCGGACGTATCTCGCTCCATATTTCGCGCAGTAAGGCGTGAAATACGGGGCAAGATACATCCCAAAACAGGCCGTGTGAACATAGCCTTAAAGGGGATGTATCGCTTCTTCAGTTCGTGCGTTTTTGTGCTCTCCCAAATCAAGGGCGTTTCTTCCCCTCCCAGCTGGGTGTTTCTTAACTGAAGGGGGATGACATCTCTTCTGCCCCCCCCCTTCACTGTTCATGTTCGCTATCGAGTACCGCCCCCCCCCCCCCCCCCAGTCAACATGTCACCGTGTCGTTCCTCTCCCTATGCAGTCTTATTTTGTACGAGCCGTTTGTTTACATAGCACAGCCCTGCATTCAGTCCAGACAGTCTTCTATGAACTCAGAGCACTGATCTCTTCTCCTCTCACAGCAGAAGGTTTGTTACAATTGAATCCAGTCTTATATGAACTCATCTAGAGCAGCACAGATCTCCCTTCTATGTTTACACGCAGGAGCATTTAGGCATTGAGGCACAACTCTGCTGTTTTCTGATTATAGAAGTCCTGCAGTATTATTGTGTTACTTCTGGCTGTGCAGAGTGAAATTGCTGTTGGTCCCTTACTTTGAGTGAGAGAGGCAGCCTAATGCTCCTTCTATGTTTCCATTAGGCACCGACGCACAATTCTGCTTTTTTTTCTGATCGTAGAATCAGGTGCAGTGCCTCTGTTTCTGCTGGCTGTGCAGAGTGCAATTGTGCCGGTCCCTTACTTTGAGTGAGAGGCAGGAATGCACGCTCCCGTGAATAGGACCGGGGGCCAGACAATGTAAATTAGCAGAGCAGTCAGCCAATGACATGAAAGGAGGAGGGATCCGACCGGCACTGGGGAACAGTGTTTACAGAAAACGAAGATAAGGGACACACTGAAAACAGGACAGCTTTGCTAATGACATCCAACTGCAAAGTTGCTTGTTTTCACTGTCCCCTTATTCTGAAGACCATTTAATGAAATGATACAACCCCTTTAATACTGCACCACATATATTACATAGATCATGTCCTCTAGATTTGATGAAATAGGCCACAATTCTATTCAATCCGAAGCACATAAAAGATAGTCACAGATCTGCCGCGGATTTTGGTGCAGCTTTTTCCATATGAACTTCAAAAGGGAGAAGACAGAAAGGTTTATCCATGGAAGTCAACCTGCTCTCCCCTTCGCTCTCTGCTTTGTCTTATCTGAGAGCAAGGAGTGACGTCACCACAGGCCGGCACACTGGTGGCTGGAGAACCAAGTTATCTCTAGCAAACAAAGGAGACCATTTACATTTGTTTACTTTGGTGCAGAGAGCTTCAGAGCTCATAGATAACATCTCCTGCAATTAGAAGAGCTGGGAATACGAAGCTGATCTGCTAATCACTGCTATAGAACCACCCACAGCCTGACTTGGAAGACAAGAATCTAAAATGACTTGGGGCCCAGTGAGACAACCTCTAAACCACTGCAAAGCTTATCTGGGCTTCTTAAGACCCAGAAACTAATGCAGTTACCGTGCCCGATAGTC
This sequence comes from Phyllomedusa bahiana, assembly GCA_025379985.1. Taxonomy (NCBI): domain Eukaryota; kingdom Metazoa; phylum Chordata; class Amphibia; order Anura; family Hylidae; genus Phyllomedusa; species Phyllomedusa bahiana. The sequence goes on along the minus strand of JAODAL010020383.1, from coordinate 55,935 downwards.
ACGTGACCACCAGCATTGTGAAGTCTCCTGCCTCTCTGTATATACAGCGCTTACGGAGTGCCCTACATACGATTATGAAGGCAGGACCAGTAATAGATCATCCCCGATTTGTCAGTGGAGAGCCCAGATTACGAGCTGCACTATTTTTGTATAGCTGTGCACTCTGCATAGACGTTCCAGGAGGTCAGTGCAGAGTTCGATGTCGACCGCCCGGACTTGTATAGTCTATGGGTGGTCTGCATCTGGTCAAACGGGTTATTCACCTCCCATTTTGTTTATGCTGCTGAGTCCCCAAGTAAGGTGGAGGCGGAAGAGGAGAGGGGAGACGCCAAACAACTCTGGATTGAAATTCGTTCCAGCGAGGCGCCTGTCGGTCCTCTACAAAAGGTCTCCGAAAAGCAGAACGTCATAGCTGCAGCCAAATCAGAGGCACCCGACTCCGCCCGATGCCACCTCTCAGAAGTGGAGGCTCTGAAGAGCGACATTGGACAGAAGACCTGGGAAGATGACCGGCAGGTGCGTCACTAGAATGAACATAATTTCAGAGGGAAGCATTGTATTTTTATTTCCTTGGCTGCTCCCTATAATTTCACTTACAAATTGGGAGGTAGACAACCCTTTTAAAAGGGGCTCTCTCATCATGCAGATTCACAGCCAAAGGCAGTTCTAGAATCAAATGTGTTTACTTATGGAAAGGAGAAGTCTATTACTAGAGATATGACTCTGCAGGTGGTGACTCACCATGGACAACCGAGTGACCAACAGCGGCTTAAATGGGTTGTCTCATCTCACAGTTTCATAGAGCAAAGCAGCATTATTTCATTCATGCATCCTGTCACTTCCTGGTCAAGCTGTCTGTAATTAGCATATGAGCTCCATGCATTCAGACTTCTGCTAATCTGTCTATATTAGATAAACAATCTCCTGCTGTGAGGTCCAGAGAATCTTCTGAACTAAAGTAAACAGTAGTAATTAGTGTCTTTTGTCTGAAAGATCAAATAACACAAGTTCTCAGGCTGCTGGCAGTTCTATGTGAGGACATCACTCCCTATCAGATAAGACAAACAGCAGGGAAGAGAAAGCAAACAGGTTGGTAACTAGAGAAATCTGAAAGCCCTCAGAAGGTGATAAAATCATTTGTAGCTCCTCAACAACAAAAAAAACAATGAACATAGCAATATGTTGGGAAAACATCTTCATTTAGAGTTCCTTACATGTCAAAAGCTAATCTTTGTAGTGAGACAACCCCTTTAAAGCAGAGAGGTGGGGTGGAGAGATGGTCTTGTGTGCTCTAAGAGGAGATAACCAACAAAGCATTGTATATAGAAAAAGTCTTCAATTATTTATCCCTACATGTTAAAAGCCAATCGTTGTGAGAAAACCCCTTTAAGAAGCTTTGTCCTTGTGAGAACTAAAACCTGCTGTGAAGATGGCACTTGTAAATATGCTGCAGCTTGTCTAGTCAGGGCCGACACAGACGTTTTGGCCAGCAAATCTAGGGGGTAATACATCCGTGTGTCACATAACCTCTACGAGGCGAAGCACCTGCTGCAACACATCAGCAGAACTGGAGTGATGGCACTTGGAAGCGTGAAACCAAACACAGCATTGACTGTGGGGGCAGGGGGCTTTCCGCGCTTCTTGTCATTCATCCTACTAAATTAACCTGTGGCCGTTTTTGTGAAGTCTGGTACTTAATGCACCTGTCTGAAGAGGAGATCGGGGGAGAAGCAGATCCGCTCCAAATTCTCTAACAGCTGCAGCTACGTTTCGTGCATTGTTTTTTTTTTGTTTAGAGAACCAGTAAGTTCTACACTGCACTGACGAGGGGCAAATACCCCGAAACAGCTGTCCGTAGTTGAACTTAACTGGTTTGGCTCAAATCCCTTTCACATGGTAAGGCTCCTGCGAGCTACATGACCGACCTGTTTGTTTGCTCTCCCCTGCTGTTTGTCTTATCCGATAGCAGAGAGTGACATCACCACACAGGTCCTGGCGCAGAACGGCCAGCAGCCTGAGAGCTTGTGTTTTATCTGATCTTTCAGACAAAAGACACAAATGACTACTGTTTACTTTAGCTCTGAAGATTCTCTGGACCTGGTAGGAGGAGATTTATATAATGTAGACTAATCAGCAGAAGTTTGAATACATGAGCTCATATGCTAATCACCCACAGCCGTCTTAACCAGGAAGTGACAGGATGCATGAAGGAAAGAATGCTACACACTCTATGAAACAGTGAGATGAGACAACCCCTTTAACAGTTCAGCCATTTCCTCTCATCCTGCTCAGATACAAGTGGCTGCTGTGTGGGGCCCCATCACTGTCTGTCCCAGCCCATGAGTAGAGGACAACCCCCTGCGCACAGCATTTTTCCACGGTGCATTGCCCTGCGCTTCTTTTAGAAGCCCCTGGTATTTCCTTTCTGGTAGAATAGTTACAAAGCACATAGGTCTCCAGCTGATGCGACGCCAAGGCCCGGTTTACATTTGCACTGGAGCTTCCATTCAAATCTTCCATTGCAGCTTCTGCCAAAAATGACCCAAAAAACCTGTGCATTATGGTTCCCCTGCCCCCCAATTAAAATGGGTCCAGTTCTACCTCTGCAACCGAACCTCCAGCACAGATGTGACCAAGGCCTAAAACTTTTGTCCGAACACAGTAAAGTACATCCATACGACGAGTTTACTTGCCAGATTCTACAGCTGATCAGTCATTTTCAATGGTAGAATCCGAGAAGTAAATTTTACTTGTGTAATGCAGAGATATCAAAGACGGTCTGAGAAGTTGTTCCTGCAGCCTGGCCGGGATAGCCGTGTGTACTCCCCCTACCTCCCCTGCAGCCTGGCCGGGATAGCCATGTGTACTCCCCCTACCTCCCCTGCAGCCTGGCCGGGATAGCCATGGGAACACCCCCAAACACCCCTGCAGCCTGGCCGGGCTAGCCATGTGTACTCCCCCTACCTCCCCTGCAGCCTGGCCGGGATAGCCATGTGTACTCCCCCCCACCTCCCCTGCAGCCTGGCCGGGATAGCCATGTGTACTCCCCCCTACCTCCCCTGCAGCCTGGCCGGGATAGCCATGTGTACTCCCCCTACCTCCCTTGCAGCCTGGCCAGGATAGCCATGTGTACTCCCCTACCTCCCCTGCAGCCTGGCCAGGATAGCCATGTGTTACTCCCCCTACCTCCCCTGCAGCCTGGCCGGGATAGCCATGTGTACTCCCCCTGCCTCCCCTCCAGCCTGGCCGGGAAAGCCATGTGTACTCCCCCTACCTCCCCTGCAGCCTGGCCGGGATAGCCATGTGTACTCCCCTCCAGCCTGGCCGGGAAAGCCATGTGTACTCCCCTTGCCTCCCCTCCAGCCTGGCAAGCCATGTGTACTCCCCCTACCTCCCCCGCCGCCTGGCCTGGATAGCCATGTGTACTCCCCCGTCCTCCCCTGCAGCCTGGCCAGGATAGCCATGTGTACTCCCCCTACCTCCCCTGCAGCCTGGCCAGGATAGCCATGTGTACTCCCCTACAGCTTGGCCGGAATAGCCGTGTTGTACTCCCCTGCAGCCTGGCCGGGATAGCCGTGTGTACTCCCCCTACCTCCCCTGCAGCCTGGCCGGGATAGCCATGTGTACTCCCCTTGCCTCCCCTCCAGCCTGGCCAGGATAGCCATGTGTACTCCCCCTACCTCCCCTGCAGCCAGGCCCGGATAGCCGTGTGCACTCACCTACAGCCTGGCCGGGATAGCCATGTGTACTCCCCCTGCCGCCCCTCCAGCCTGGCCGGGATAGCCATGTGTACTCCCCCTACCTCCCCTGCAGCCTGGCCGGAATAGCCGTGTGTACTCCCCTTGCCTCCCCTCCAGCCTGGCCGGGAGAGCCGTGTGTACTCCCCCTACCTCCCCTGCAGCCTGGCCAGGATAGCCATGTGTACTCCCCCTACCTCCCCTGCAGCCTGGCCGTGATAGCCATGTGTACTCCCCGTGCCTCCCCTCCAGCCTGGCCAGGATAGCCGTGTGTACTCCCCCTGCCGCCCCTCCAGCCTGGCCGGGATAGCCATGTGTACTCCCCTCCAACCTGGCCGGGATAGCCATGTGTACTCCCCCTACCTCCCCTGCAGCCTGGCCGGGATAGCCGTGTGTACTCCTCCTGCCGCCCCTCCAGCCTGGCCGGGATAGCCATGTGTACTCCCCTTGCCTCCCCTCCAGCCTGGCCGGGATAGCTGTGTGTACTCCTCCTCCCTACCCTGCAGCCTGGCCAGTATAGCCATGTGTACTCCCCCTACCTCCCCTGCAGCCTGGCCGGGATAGCCATGTGTACTCCCCTTGCCTCCCCTGCAGCCCACAAACATTCTCAGACAGACTTTGATATTGCTCAATTACTGGCCACCACTGAAAGCACACCGTGGTGGTCTGTAACCATGGAGACAAGATAGCAAAAAAAGGTGCAAAAAAGGCCTGTATTAGGTAAAAGCAGACTTAAAAAAAAAATGCATTTTGAAGTTGGTTTACTTTACAGAAATTGGCCCCTTTAGCAGCAGTGCTGCCCTTAACCAACTCCCATGGCGCTAAAATTGACAATTAACTCATACTTTCCTCTCCCATCACCACTGCTGCAGCGCTGCCAGAGCTCCAATGCCCCCCTTCTCAATGACCTTAATCGGGTTTCACATGATACTGCAGCCAATCACGGACCTCCGATCAAATGCTGTACATTCAGCCATGTGACTGCCGAGATAAGTGATGGGCTGCAGCATCATGCGATACCCAAACATGACCTCAGTGAGGGACTGCAGAGTTGGAACGATTATGATGGGAGAGGCAAGTATGGGTCACTTTTATTTTAGCACATTAGGAAGTGGTAGCGAGCGCTTTTTTTTTTTAAGTCTTGGAAAACCCCTTTAAATCATGGCAAAGCAAGGAATTACTGCATAAATATCTTGAATAGCAATTAGCACTGGAAAACTGCACACAATAGAAACAGGGCTCATCGTACAAACCTCCTCCTCTCAGTTAATGACCAAACTCTTTTCCCCGACGTGGTGCATCATTCCCGAAGGTCTGACTGGCTTAGCCATGGTGAGACCGTGCTCCAGCCTACAGATGCTTACGTAGGGAGAGGAACTTTACATAGAGGACATATCCGGCCGTGGGAAAAATGTGTAACACAAAGATAAGTCTGCGCTGCTACCATGTAGAAACTACCCTGGGTGCAGGAATCGGGAGAACCCTGAGCCATCAGCCATGACTTTTAGTGTCCACATCAACTTCAATACTCACCTGAAATCAGGGCTGTGGAGTCGACAAGCCCAAGCCCCGACTCCCCAATTTCCCAAACCTCCGACTCCCTCATACACGGCGCATGTTTATGTGAGGACATTACTGTAGTAAAATGGTCCCATCAGGCTGGTTATCACCGTATGGTACAATAATCAAGCTATTTATGTCGAACAGACACTGACAAGCAAAAGGGTAACAAGGTTTTGATCTTTTGAATGTGTAGAAGAGACCTGGGATCAGAATTTGGTCAAGACCTGCTTGAATCTGATTCAGAACCCCGAAGGATTCAGGCAGTGCTGAAAACCAAAGGCAGATTTCCCAAATACTAACAAAATAATAGAAATGAACATTTTGATTTTTAGGAGCAAAACAGTAACAATGCATTTACATGACAAGATTCTGCAGAACTAAGATGCTAAATACTTGCAAGTCACATTTATGTATAAGATGGGTAAGATGAATGTATATAAAATTGCTCTTTGCATCAAACTAAGTGGACCAACTTATTATATATTTTGGGAGTCGAAGTCGGTCCACTTTATGACGACTCCAACTCCTGCAAAATAGGCACCGACTCCGACTCCAGAACCCTGTCTTAAATAGCTGCATATCAAGCAGTTTTCATATGAGAATGAGACATGGTATTTGAGATGCGTTTTTTTCAGCATTTTTCTCATTTTAAACAATCTACAAGTTAACAATTAGTTAAAATTAACCATGAGCGGTTTTTCAGCAAGAACGCACCACAAGTGTAAGGCTATGTTCACACGGCTTAAAATGGGACGTATCTCGCCCCGTACTGAGCAAAATACGGGGCAAGATACGTCCCGGTCATTACGGTAATCCACAGTTCTCATAGATGTATTGTGCGAGCAGGGAGATAAGTGACATGTCAATTATTCACTGCGTATACGCGCTGAGAATTATAAATGTCTACGGGGCCGGCGGGCTACCAGCCCCCCCACCCCCGTGCACAAGGTGTAATTGCGGGGCAAAATACGTCCCGCAATTACTGCCGTGTGAACATAGCCTAAGGCATTTTGGATCCCGATTTAAAGTTCTCCACGGTTTCCTATGGTCATGGAAAACGCCTCAAGAATGGACATGTCACTTATTTTTCAGCGCCAAAAATATGCAAGTAAAAACTAAGTGGACAAAGCAGTTTTCAGATAGGAAACAATAGAAATTTGAAGGCATTTTATAGTCATATTGGGGGCAAAATCCACATTACCACATTGATGAAAACATGGTAGAAAAAAACAAACTTGCATTTGAAGAGACTGTCAGAATGTACCGAATCAGCATCCGAGACTAATCCAAAAACCTAAGCAGCTAGTTTCTCCTTAAAGGAGTCATCTCATTTCAGTTTTACAAAGCAAAGCAGCATTATTCCCTTCATGCATCCTGTCAGTTCCTGGTCAAGCTGTCTGTAATTAGCATAAGAGCTCTGTGTATTCAGACTTCTGCTCATTAGATAAACAATCTCTTACTGTCCGGTCCAATCTTGAGAGCTAAAGTAAACAGTAGTAATTAGTGTCTTTTGTCTGAAAGATCAGATAACACACAAGCTCTCAGGCTGCAGGCAGTTCTGTGTGGGGACCTGTGGGGTGTGGTCACTCCCTTCTATAAGACAGAACAAACCGCAGAGGAAGAGCAGACAAGCAGGTCGGTCATTAGAGAAACCTGAAAGCCCTCAGAAGGTGACAAATTCATCTGTAGCTCCTCAACAAAACAAAAAAAACAAAAATGAACAAAGCAATATAATTGGAAAACCTCTTCATTTAGTGTTCCCTACATGTTGAAAGCTAATCTTTGTAGTGAGACAACTGTTTTGCCAAAAAGCAAAACTCCTTTCTGAGGCCGACTCGTAGCTCCCCCATTCATGTCTAGGGGTGTTCCAAGTATAGCGGAGCATAATAAAGTATATTCGGAAGTGCCAACAAAACACCTGGGAGAGCTTCACAAGCGCAGCCATCTCTCTGTACCTGGAGGCTGGCTGCCATCGAACTACAAACCGGCCTCAGAAAGGGATTTTGCTTCTTGGCAAAACAATTTTAACTACTGGGCTTTATCAAGTCCTGGAACACAAAATATATGGGAAATGTTTTTTTTAAATTTGACCAGTTTTTTTTTTTTTTTTTTTTTTTAAAGTCTAAAGCAATAAAAATATATCACTTGTAGCAATACAAACACACAGACTCATACCCAGCAAACCAGTAGTTTCTCATCCCCCAGCCAACTAGTAGGTTCTACTTTCCCGGGCCCTTTGGGGAAAACCCAAAAAAGCTGTCTGAGATTAATTAACTGGTTGGCTCAAACCCCTTTCCACTGCAAGGCTCTTGTGAGCTCTGGAAATGGAGGTTTTAACTACACCCAAAAGGGTGAATGTGGATTGTTTTTTCCTCTTTCCAGAACCCTTTACTTTATGCAAACTAGTAGTGAGGTCTAAAGGGGCCATAAATCCCAACCCCTTCTTTGTGACTCTCTCCAAGGAGAGATATTCCTCCCCTCTCATACTCTGATGAGTAAGGCCATTAGAGATAACTGCAGTCATCCCCCCTCACTATAATGTACATGTTTATTGGTTGACGTTTTACTTTCCCACCTTCCAAGGGCTATAACGTTTTTATTTTTCAATCTACATAGACATAAGGGTATGTGCACACTGCTTTTTGTGGCATGTACTGTACATACTGCAAAATGCGGGGTGTTTTAGAAGTACACGCTGTCCCCATTCACTTCTATTAACCCCTTAAGGACCCGCCTTTTTGTTTCCTGAAAAAGCCCTATTTTTGAAATCTGACATGTGTCCATTTATGTAAATAACTTTTTGACCTTTTACCTATCCATGTGACAGAGTTTATTTTCTCGTGACCATTGTGTTTAAGTTAAAAGAAATTTTTTTATCCATACAATCCTTGTTTGTTGTGAAAAATATCAATTTCATGAAAAATTTTGGGAAAAAGTGCGATTTTGAAAGTTGCAAAATTTCTGGTGCAAGCGATAATTATTCACCACAAAATATTTATAAAAGCATCCCCCATTTCCACTATGGGTTTGGCATCATTTTTAAATGTCTTTTTTCTTTTTACAATTTAGATGGCTAGAAATTTAGAGAAATTTCTCACTTTCAAAAAATTTTTGAATATACTTTTTTTTGGGGACCACTCCAGTTTGATGGGGCTTTGAGGGGCTGATGTTAGTTTTCCCCTAATGACCCCACTGAAAACAGCCCCCTTTAACTTTTTTTAAAAAAACACAAATTTGGGAAAGTTTGAAAACCCCTTAAATATTCACAGAAATTAAAGAAAAGTGGAGGTGAAATTTCAAAATTTCACTTTTTTTTTTGCGGGATTTTAACATTTATCCATTTTTCCCTGGAATCGGTAAATGGAAGGTAAATGAAACTTAATATAATTCCCCCCAGGACTCCCGTTTTTAGGATATCCCATATGGGGCCCCTAGTCATTTTTTGGCTCAACCAAAAACCCCAAAATGGGGAGCCCCCTACTATATTGGGTCTCTTTTCAATACGATTTTTTTTAGGTCCCTTTCGGGTTTTGGGGAACCCTAAGTGCTAAAACTTAAACACCCCAAAAAGACCGCATTTGGAAACTACACCCCTTAATAAATTTATATCCCGGGTTTTATTGATATATAGCCCCAAAGGGTGTTTTCCAAATTTTTTTTAGCATAAGATGTAAAAAATTTAAAAAACATTTTTTTTTTTCAATTCTGAAATTTTAGTTTTAAAATTTTTATTATACAAGGAAAATCCGGAAAAAAAAAACTCCAAACTTTGTTAGAAATTTTTTAAAAATTCGGCAATACCCTACATGTGGGTGAAAACTGCTGTTTGGGCGCATGGCGGGAAATACAAGGAAGGAAGCGCTATTTCTTTTGGAACGCAGATTTTGGGGGGGCCCCATTCACATTTGCAAACCCCCAAATAGCAGACAGGCGAAAATTCCAAGAAGTCGCCCCCTTTTTGGGTTCAACACCCCTCAGGGGATCTCATTAGGGGTGTTGTGCATTTTGGTGACAGGTGTTCCATGTGTTTTTTTTTTTCATTGGGCAAAGAAAAAGGGGGGGAAAAACCAGTTTTGTCATTGTTTTTTGGTTTCAAATTTTACACTTGCCGTGCAGTTAAATAGTGTAACTTTAAATTTGGGGGCGGGGACAATTACAATGATATAGTTTTATATAGTTTTTTTTGTTTTATTACTTTTTTCACAGTAGAAATAAATCTATAAAAAAATTGCGTTTTTTTTTGTTGTCCTATTTTTTTTTTTTGTCCCATAACTTTTTTATTTTGCTTCTCTTTGGGTCAAAAAACGATTTGGAAGTACCATTTTTTTTATTTTTTTATGTTGAAACACAAAAAAAAAAAAAAAGGAAAAGTGTTTTTGTGTGTAAAACAATATTTTGTTTGTATCTTTGAGGCTCACATTTTTTTTTTTTTCCGTATACAAACTGTATAAGGCTCTTTTTTGGGGGTGAAATGAAGTTTTAATTTGGTACAATTTGGCTTTTTAGGAGTTTTTGATTTGTTTTTATTCCATTTTTTGTGTGCGGGATGAAAAATAATCTTAATTCTTTTTTTTTTTTTTTCTTTTTACTGCTTACCCACGGTTAATTAACAGACAGATTTTTAGGACAGGGCGTTACACCGCGGCGATACCAAAAAATTTGGGGACTTTTTTTATTTTTGATCTTTTTTGGGGCGATTGCCCTTTGTAAAGGGGGAAAAAGGGCGGTGTACGTATTTTTATTTTATTTTTGTTTGTGGTTTTTTTTACTTGTTTTTCACTTTTTTTTTTACTTTTTCACATTTTTATTTTTCTTTTCCCCAAGGGGATTTTAATGAGGACTTTAGATTCCATTCAATGGAAAAACTGCATACTTGTTCTATAGGTTTCCCATGACAAAATGTCGTCACGATGCCGGGGCATGCCCAAGGGCACGGGCCCGGGGATCGTGACGTCACGGGCAACCCGGGGAAGGGATGCTTGCCCTCCGTGCGTTGTCAGAGGGGAGACTGCACGGGGTGAGTGTCTCCCCCTGGGGGCTTAGTTTTTTGCGACCCCTTTGTCGCGATAATTTAAGGGGTTAACCACCCCTCCCCCGAAGCGTCCGGGCGGGGCCGACACTGCGGGGTGTCAGCTTAATTAAACTGACCCCCGCGGATTGGTGAACTTGTTTAGAGTTCGGCGTTTCAGGCGTAGTTTGTCCCCGGGGGTGAACCCCCAAACCCACCTGGAGAATGGATCTAAAGGTCTTAAAGGGGTTAATTCGCTTCCATTGCCCCAAAATACGACCTGTAGCTAGGCAATTAAAATCTCTATGAATTACCTCCGTCTTCCGACGCGTATTGAACACCGGGTGAGAGTGACGTCACTTTGTTTCCCGGCGGTCAATACGCGTCGGGGTAGGCGAAGGTAATTCGGAGAGAGCTATGAATTGCCGTAGTTACAGGCCCCATTTTTTTGGGGAATGGCAGCGCAATTACAACCCCAAAATACAGTCTAAAAGACACAGTGTGAACATACCCCAAGAAGGCTTGTTTTGTGGAACAAGAAGTAATTTGTTATGGTACCATTGTCCACACCATGTAATGGGGCTAGGAAACAAGAAAAAGTTTGTCCATTTATTTAGAGGGGTGCTTGTCCCGCCCACCCATAGCTGATTGACAGTTTTTACTTATTACTGTAAATAGATAGAAAACGGTCGCTCACAGCCGCGGGAGAAGCAGCATCCTGCGCATATGCTGGACTCGCCTCTGATGGTGCCGGCTGCGTACTGCCAAGACCAGGACAAAAGTTCCCTGAAGCAGCTTTACTTACAGGGGCCCTCTCTCTAGCCTGTTTCACAATCACAGGCAGTTTCCCCACACACGGCTTCCTCAGGCTGTGGGTGGTTCTATAGCAGCGATTGGCATAATCAGCTTTTCGCCGAGCCACTATGCTGACAAGAGCAGATGTTTATTTTCAGTACACAGAAGGTGTGTACGCTTTGAGGACTGAATATACTACCTTTATCTGTACACAGAAGCTAATCTTGTTAGATATATTTTTTCTTCCCCTCTGGAGCCGATTCCTGTCAGTCCGTCTATGTGGTGACTTGAACCCTTGCTCTCTCATCTAATCACATAACAGAATGTGGTTTGGTATGCAGATAACCATAGAAACACATGTACATTCAAGAGAACATAAAATACCTCTGCTCTCATGACTATAGTAAAATCTATTGACCAATTTAGAAAAATGATTTACATTAAGTCTAAGCATTGGGCTTGAAACGCGTCAACATTTCTAAGTTGCCATTATTCCACATTTTAATGTTTCTTCATTAAAGCCAAGTTTTTAATGTAAGCCAATTCTGCTGGATTACCACAGTATTTTGCATTGTTGACTCGAAAACACGAGGCGTTTATCCACGCAACTTAAAACTTATGAAGGTGGTGAGTTGGCGCACACAATCTGATTTCTGTACTTACCGTAAAAACCTTCTCTCGTTCGATTCATTGGGGGACACAGCACCTTGGGTTTAGGCCCTTGCCTTAGGAGGGGACACGGGCGGCCAAACGCTTGGCCCCCCGGGGGCCTATATCCCTCCTGCCGACGCCAGGCTGGTCAGTTGGTACAAAAGCCGTGGCCGAGAGGAAGAACAAAAGAAAAAGAGCACACCAATTCCGTGGAGAAAAAAAACCGAGGGTGGGAGCTGTGTCCCCCAATGAATCGAACGAGAAAAAGGATTTTGCGGCAAGCACAAAAATCCAATTTTCTCGCCAATAATTTATTGGGGGACACAGCACCTTGGGATGTACAACAGCAGACCCCAAGGGTGGGAGGAAGAAGAAAAAAAGAACGGAAAAAAACCAACAAGTTCATCAGTAGTGATAAGCTTCAGCACACTGCTGCCTGAAGCAACATACGGCCGAGGCTTGCGTCAGCTGAGGCCAAGACATGGATCTGGTAGAACTTAGAAAAGGTATGAACCAAAGCCCAGGTGGCAGCTTTGCAGACCTGAAGCTTGATGCCGAACTGCCCAGGAGGCACCAACCGCTCGTGTGGAGCGAGCAGTGACCCGAAATGGAAGTGGCTCCTCCCTAGACCAATATTCTTCCGAAGTTGCAGACCGGATCCAGCTGGCAATGGTGGCCTTAAAGGCCGCCCGGAATGACAAAGAGCTTCAGAGCGCCTGAAGACTTCCATAACAGAGGTAGATCCGAATGGACCTGACCACATCCAAACTATGAAATGCCCGTTCTCACGGATGAGAAGGCGAAGGGCAGAACTATGTCCTCAATATAAAAAGATGACACCACCTTAGGGACAAATGAAGGAACAGGACACAACACGACCTTGTCCTTATGCAGAACCAATGAGACTTGTATGATAAAGCCGCCAGTTCAGACACTCGGCGGATGGAGGTAATGGCCACCAGGAAGATCACCTTCCATGAAATCAAAACGTAGAGAAATTTCCCAGAGTGGTTCAAAAGGTGAACGTTGCACGGCCCTTGAAAGAAGATTTAAATCCCACGGTTCGACAGGCCTATGAACCGGAGACACTGAATTCACGACCCCCTGCAAAAAGGTTTTAACCCAAGAGCGGGAGGCCAGCTTGCGCTGAAAGAGCTGAGAGCGCAGAAATCTGACCTCTCAAGGAGGACAGGCCGAGCCCGAGCTCTAACCTGAAAGAAGAAAAGACAACACCCTTGGAGTGGAGCATACCAACAGGCGAAAAGCGCCTTCCAGGTACGGTAATAGATCTGAGGCTTGCGGGCCCGAATAATGGTCTGGATAACAGAAGACAGACCCAGAGATTTCAATATCGCAGTTTCAACAGCCACGCCGTCAAACACAGCCGCGGTACAGTGGGGTGGAACAGGGGACCCTACAAGAGAAGATCTGGACGCGACGGGAGGGACCAAGGAGCGTCTGCCAGGGCGACGATATCCGCGTACCAGGACCTGCGGGGCCAGTCCGGGGCGATGAGAATAGCTAGTTCCCCCTCGGACTTGAGCACTCGAGAAAGTAGAGGTCACTGTGGAAACAGGTAGATCAGAGTGAACTGACTCCAAGGTAGGACCAGTGCATCTACTGCTAAGGCCAGGGGGTCCCTGGAGACATACCTCGGGAATTGGTGGTTGAGGCTTGACGCAAACGAATCTACGTCTGGTGTCTCCCACTTCTGGCAAAGGAGGTGAAAAACCTCCAGTAGAAGAGCCCACTCCCCGGAATCCACCGTCGCTCGACTGAGATGGTCGGCCAACCAGTTCTCTACCCCTGAAGTGAAAACCGTCAAAGTCGGCACTGACCGCTCTGCCCAGTGAAGAATCTTCGCAGCTTCCCGAAAAGCTGCCCGGCTTCTGGTGCCACCTTGACGATTCAGGTAGGTCAGTGCCGTGATGATGTCAGACTGAACCCGCACCGGGTGACCTCGAATGAGAGGGGACCAATGCAAAAACGCTAAAAAATGGCCCAGATTCCCTGCAGGACCAGCGACCCAGAGTCGTCCGGAAGCCGAAGACTTCTCCCCACCCCGATGTACTGCCGTCCGTGGTGATGACCAGCCATCGTGGGGAGCTTAGCCACCAGCCCAGGTCGGCTCGCACCCGGGGTGGCAGACGAACCGTTGTGCCTAGGGTCATTGGAGACCGTCCCACCGAGACAGGATCGCCCACTGCAGAGGGCAGGAAAGAAACTGCTCAAAGTTCACAGCCTCGAAGGCAGATACCATCCTGCCGAGAACCCGCATATGGGGTGTGACTCAGAAGTAGGGAAACGTCTGAATGCAGTTGGCCGGATCTTCCCTGGTGGAACAAACACTTTGGCCACCTGAGTGTCGAGAATCATCCCCAGAAACTCCATCCTCTGCGATGGGATCAGAGATGACTTTTCGAAATTGACTATCCACCCGAAGCGCCCCAAGGTGATCCTGATGCTGTCTAGACAGACGCTACAGGAAGGAGCCTTCACTAGAAAGTCGTCCAAATACGGGATGACGGTCACACCCCTGATGCGCAGAATCGCCAACAGTGGCACCGGAACCTTTGTGAAGGCCCTTGGTGCCGTGGCAAGGCCGCACGGCAGAGCCCTGAACTGAAAGTGCTGTGAGCCTACCGCGAAATGCAGAAAACGCTGGTGGGCCTGGGAAACAGGGATGTGCAGCTACGTGGCCTTGATATCTATGGCGGCCAGAAATTCATTCTGCTCCAGTGAGGCCATCACCGGAGAGACTCCATGCGGAAACCGGGAACTTGTACAAACCGGTTGAGTTCCTTGAGATCCAATACTGGCCTCACCGTGCCGTCCTTTTTGTGGACCATAAAAAGATTTGAGTAGAAACCAAGAAAACGCTCGGGGTCGGGGACCGGCGCCATAACTCCTTGAAGGAGAAGGGTGCGGATTGCCAGACCAAAAGCTAACCCCCAAGCCGGAGAAGCGGGTGGGAAGGAGAGAAGAAACCGTGTTGGGGGAGATGAACTGAAGAGAATCCTGTATCCTGAAGTGACGACCTCGCGAACCCAGGCATCGACCTGTACCTGCCAGATCTCCAGGAACTGGAGAAGACGACCCCTCCCCACCCGAGACCCATTTTCAGGTGGGGGCAAGCCCTCAGACCAAGAGCGACTTGGCGGAAGGACCCTTGAGCGTTCTGCGAGATTGCCGGGATGAGGCTGGTCTGGCTGAAGGGTGCTTAGCCAACGCGGAACGGGGATCTTTCTCCACTGCCAGCCTGTATGAAAAGCTCCGAAAGGGCTGAAACTAGGCGCGCCTTTTAAGCGAATGCCGCGCCGGCCGGCTCTGAGGGGGGAGCGCGCTACGACCCCCCGTGGTCTCTGAAATTAACTCGTCCAAACGCTTCCCCAAAAAGTTTACCGCCAGAAAACGGAAGCGCCACTAATAACTTCTTGGAGGCTGCATCCACAGACCAAGATTATAACCACAGGGAGCGGCGAATGGCCACTGCTTTGGGCGATGCTTTAGTCACTAAGCGGGCTGACTCAAGTGTCACAGGAACTTCGAAGCGCCTGAAAACTGGGAAGCGAGACCTAACAACTCCTCTGTGGAAGCTCCAGCTGACAGCCCCTGCTACAGCTTCTTAGACCAGACCATGCAAGCTTTGCTGACCCACGAAGAAGCAAGCGCAGATCGCAGGGCTGCACCGGCCGGCCGCCTCAAAGGCGGACTTACAAATTCCATCAAGACGCCTGTCTGTGCTGTCACCAAGGACTGCCGCGTCCGAGACAGGGATGGCC
Organism: Phyllomedusa bahiana; assembly: GCA_025379985.1. Classification (NCBI taxonomy): domain Eukaryota; kingdom Metazoa; phylum Chordata; class Amphibia; order Anura; family Hylidae; genus Phyllomedusa; species Phyllomedusa bahiana. The sequence continues at coordinate 40,399 of JAODAL010020383.1, read as the reverse complement.
GTAGACTTTGGGAGCCGGGTGACTGGGGCGTCCACAGATTCGACCCCCGACCACTTTGTCACCGACTCCTCTGGGAAAGGGCAAAGCGCATTAAGCCATCTGGTAGGAAACAAACGCCTGTCAGGATGTTTCCACTCCTTGGCAAATCGGCTCCTCAAACTCCGGATGTGAAGGGAACACCAACCGCCGACACCTGCTGCGCTTAAAGGAAACCTCCTCCTGGGAGGCTGCGACATCCTCATCCTTAACATGGAGGGAGTCTCCGAAAAGCCCGGATAAGGGCTTGGACCGCTGCGGCCGTTCCATCATCTCTCTGTCTGGCTCGGAGTCAGAATCAGAGGAGTCCCCACTTGAAGCCGCCAATCCCGGCTTGGAGTGTCTATCCCCGACCACTGATAGTCAGGAGAGAGCTCAGGTGTGAGCGAGGAAGAGAGAGCTCTAACCCTCTTACGCGAACCCTCTGTACGGACTGCGCTCTATGGCCGAAACCATAACCTGGGACAGGTCGCCCACAGCTAGTGAGAGCACTGGCAACTTCTGGGGCCACCGACTCCTGACAGGAGGGGTCGGGCCCTGCGGCGGTCGGCTGAGGGGCAGCGCAAAGGGTACAAAGGGCACTGTGCTGACCGCCAGAGGACTTCTTGAGGCAACGGGCGCAGGCGATGTAAGTCAACACTGCTTTGGATGCGAGGGGTTTTAACCCCTCGTCCTTAAAAAGAACAATGTGCAGGCCAAGACGCCGAAAGCCGGAAAATGGCATTTAGGCTCTGCCCCCAACACAAGCCTGGGCTGCTGGAGGTCCTGCCCCATCCTGGGAGGGGCCCGGAACCGTTTGGGGGCGCCCCCGAGGCGGCACAGGCCTAGGAAAGGGCGCGGCCTAAGCCTCTGGAAGCCGTGGGCTAGATTTGAACGCGCGGCCCGGCCGTCGGAAAGGCGCCGGGACGCCGTGGAAGCGGGTAAGGAGCACCCGCAGCCCCTGGGAGGCCCATCCTACCTCCCAGCAGCCAGTGCCAAGCCACAACATACGGTGCCATGGCGCTAACATCGCGGTACCGCATGGTTGCCCAAATGCCGAGCAGCAGGCCAAACCTGCCCTGCTGCCTAATGCAAGCAATAGCTAAGCAGGGAAATATGTCCCCGCCTCCGGAACGTCCATCGCGCTGGGGAAATACGCCGCTTAACTGGACACTGACGCAGCGGGCTAACATGTCTGCCGCCCAGTGCCAGCTCCGGCTAAGCGGGAAAAGGGCAACACTGGGGGACCGCAGGAAAACGGAATTCCTGCGGCCACCCAAACAGCATAAAAGGGGGAAACAAAAGACGCCCCCAAAAAGGAGGGTAGTACCCCCCCAATTTGACGTCTTCAGGCATCGCGCCATCACCCCTTTGGTACCAAGCACCCGGAAGTGAGGCTACTGGAACCCGTAACAAGGCCGGAGGCGGCAGGTGGGGATGGGTGAGGGGCGAAAAGGTAGGCCAGCCAGCTAAAGAACTGACTGGTTTCCTGACGCCCTCAGGGGGGACAACATCATGGTACAACTACGCGTTGATGGCCCCCCTGACAGGCGAGAGCCGGGCGCTCGATCGCCTTCCGACAGGCGAGACCGGGCCGCCGAAAACCCCTTTCCGACAGGCAGAGCCGGGCGCTCGATCCCCTTCCGACAGGCGATGAGCCGGGCCCCTAAATCCCCTTCCCGACGGGCGGGGAGCCGGGCGCTCCGATGCCTTCCAAGGCGAGAGCCGGGCGCTCGACGCCTTCCGACGGCGGGGGCCCGGGCCCCCCTCGATGTTTCCCGCCCCGGCCCCGGGGCCCCCCCGGGGCGTTTCGATCCCCTTTCCTGAAAAGGAAAAAAAACAAAAAACTCCGAAAAAGGGCAGCGTCTCCCCTCTACAGACACTAGGCTAAAAAACGCTCACCCTGGCGCCCGGGCAGGAGGGATATAGGCCCCCAAGGGGGGGCCCCAACGCTTTGGGGCCGCCTAGTGTCCGCCGCCTAAGGCAAGGGCCTTTTCCAAAGGTGCTGTGTCCCCAATGAATTATTGGCGAGAAATGTTTTCAATTTTTTTTAAATGTCCCCTTTAAACTTTGTAGTGGAAAAAACCCCCTTTAAAAAGGGGTTTTTTCTCACTATGCTGTTTCACAGGCCAAAAGGGGGGTTTAGAGTCATCTAACCCATCTTTCTGGCCAGTCTGTGGGGAGTTCTATAGCGGGAATAGAATGTAAGCTTTCCCTATTCCCAGCTCTTTTTAATTTTGGGTTTAGGGGTCTTCCCCTTTTAGAGCAGAAAAGCTTCAAAAGCTCAAAAGGGAAACAAAATTTAAATTTTTCTCCTTGGGTCCCTGGGCCATCCTGGTTCCAAACCTTTTGGTTACTCCCCGGCTATCAGATAAAGCATGGGCGTACCCTTGTGCTGCTGGTCTGTATTCACCCATTACTTAATGCTATAGAATTTTTTTTTTATTTGTTAGTCAGAATTTATGCTTATTTGCTTTACTTACACACTGTGGGGGTAATTGTATCTGCTTTATATACTAAATGTATGGTTTCTACTAACATTATAAGATGTGTATTTGCTTACACTGGGGCTTACTTTCCAGCAGTTATCCAGCACCGTCTTTTTATTGGTTTTTGTGCATTGTAATATTTGTTTAATAAAATAAATTTTGTCATTTGGGTTAGTGTTTTTGTGTTTGGCGTTGTAGGTTATATACCACTTCCCTTTTTGTCTATGTTCATTTATTGGCCTTATTTTCATTGGCTGTTATCCATATAAGAAAGCAGAAAGATGCAGAAAGCAGTGCAGTAAACAGAGAAACCCGTGTGCACTCAGAGCAGATAAAATCTCTGTTCAGGGAAAAGAAAAGAAAAAAAAAAAAAAAAAGATTTGCAAAAAGTCATTTGCCGTGCCCTACATGTTGAAAGCTCATCTGTGTAATGAGAAAACCACTTTAACAGCCTGACAGTGTTGTAACAGCGGGTCCATCAGTAACTTACACAGCATCAAGGACCTGATATGCCCCCTTTAAAGAGGGCCTGTGAAATTGCCTGAGTCACAGGGAATTTAAGGATGTACTAAAAACCTTTCTGGGGCATCTTCTCTTATAGCTCTGTGGTGTGGCTCTATTCAGGGTGTAGCTACAAGGGTTGCAGTCCGAGGGGCTCCCAAAAGCCCTTCTGCCACGCATTGTCTATGGTGCATGGTAACGGAGGGGCCCCATTTCACTATTTGCACTAGGGCCCAGAAGCTTCAAGTTACGCCTCTGGCTCTGTTATTCCTCCTAGAAATGGGTTACTGCAGTCAGCTGGGTGTACAGTTCCAGTTTTTAGAGGAGTATGTCCCTGCACACACTGGCAGCACTGATTGAACAATGTCACAGTAGGACAACCCCTCCCCCCAACCAGTAACACCAGTTGACTTATTCAGGAATAATAATTTATAGTAGGAATAAAAGAAGAACCACATGACAGATCTAACAAACGCTGCTCCAGAATGGTTATTAGTATTTACAACAACCACGTGACCTCTTAAAGGTGTTCACACACAATCTTTTACAGTAAATAACACGCTTCGAGACCTGAATGATAAGCCCCCACAGTGTACATACTTTCATGAGATAGTCTGGGTAAGTCGCTCTCAGCCCCACAAACATTATGGCCAGCGTTCTGCTTTGCAGTCTTAGAGTGCGTTGACACGGTAAAAAACAAATCCTGACTGGTATTTGGTCCTTTTTTTGGCACGTAAGAGGAAAGCTTTCGTCCGTGGTTTGCGGATTCAGGCCCCCCCCCCCCCCACCTCCCCATTCGCACCCAAATGTTCGTTTCGCCCAAAAACCAAGCGGAAGAATGAACTTTCTAAAGGTTTTTCGGAACGCCGGCGGTCTATATAATTATTGTCATTAATTAATGTTCATGTAGAAGGTTGACAGTCAGTTTACAGACAGCTTTCAAATCCGAAAACAGTCTGTAAAACCGACTGAAAACCTGTGCTGTGGGGACATGTCCTAAGGCTTTGTCTACACAGCACAGGTTTTCCGGCGGATTAAGTATTTCGAGTCAGACAGTACCATGCACTGCATAGACAGCAATGAAAATAAGTCAATGCTGGAGTCTATACAGCACAGATTTATTTATTTTTTTTAACCATATTTAAAAACCAGTCAGAATATGCAACTTGTTGCCTAGTCTGTGGGATTTCCGGTGGATTGCCCTTGTTTTCCTGTACATTTAATTGTATGGGGCCGTCGGCAAATCCAAAAGACCGACCGCAGCTTCTGGGCAAATTCTGTCCAGCAAATATCAAAACGGCATCACAATCTGGACTGCAATTTGACATTTGTGGTGCAGACCTTGCCTAATCCATTCAAATGTGCGCACAACCACTTAGTCACTGAGCTCCCAATTTCATCTAAACAAACAAAAAAAAAAAAAACAGGAAACCATCTCTATAGAAAAAAAAATAAAATATATATATATATATATATATATATATATTTTATATTATAATATCTATCATATCTAATCTATCTTATACACCCACTATTATATATATATATTATAAAATTTATATATATAAAATATATATATTATATATATATATATATATATATAATATATATATATAATACTATTATCCACATTATATATATACATATAAATTATATATATATATATAAATATATGTATATATACACACATATATATATATATACATATATACACACACACACACATACATATATACACAAATATTACACACGTACCAAGTTTCCCCGAAAGTCTTATATTAATTTTTGCTCCTAAAGGCAAGCTAAGACGTCTTTTTAGGCGATAATTCACATTTATTGTTGAACAAAACATCAATATATATTAATATACTGTAGTTTCATCACAAACATTAGCATAAGCAGCCAAATGTTTTATTTTCGGGGGTGACTTCTTTTCGGGGAAACAGGAGATTATATCTCTCTCTCATAAATGCAGGTTTACACCGTGGGACATAAGGATGCTGGGCAGCAGCAGATTTTCCTATGCACAGATCAGGTTCTACATAAGCGAGGCCAGGAAGCTGTGCAGACATGCAGATCGCACCCGGTGGAGAGGATTGCTCTGCGGTATGATCTGTGTGCAGAGCAGCTGGCATTGTTATGTAAAGCTCTGTACAAGGTAGAGAGTCTTGTGAATGAAAATCTACTGCCATATAAGGCCCGCGTCCTCAGATGACTCCGCAGATGTCGCTCACAATACAAATCACCATGTGAAAGGCACAACAGCCCGGCCTCCAGGACAGGGACACAGATCACCGCTGTAATGAGCTCTGCTACCAGCAACACGGGAGAGCGCGGAGACCCAAAAGAATCGATAAAGCCCCTCACACTGGCAGCAGCAGCCGCCGGCCCATACACACTGCAATTTATAAGACTGTGTCTAAGCATAAATAAGGCTTCTTTAATCGGCTACAAACAACTTGTTTACCAGACTTAAGGGGCCGTTCACATGGTGTGTTTGGGTCCGAAAAAAATCACATCAGGTCCAACACGTTGCTGCTTGTTTGGATGCAGCAGGATTGCGCCCTATAGTTTATTATAGGGCTCCTGCTGCATCTTTCGGATCAAGAAGTCCGTTCTCGGGACAGCTCCGAAAGACGCATCGGCGACCACTCGTGTGAGCGGCGATACACGTTTTACATTGCGAGCAGTGTAAAACACAATACTCCTTGTTAGATGCGTGTCTGGATCCGTCTAGACAGACCCAGACATACATCTAACAGCGTATGTTCACACGGATGTGGGATCGCCGATGCACTTTTCAAGTTAAAAGCAATGTAAAATCACATTGCGGTTTGTTATATGCGTATTTGGGTCCATTGGGATCCGACAGAAGGATCCAAACATGTATCTAAAAGCGTATGTAACACGGACTCAACATACCCTAAAGGCAAGCTCACACCACTCTACGTCATACGATCCCGTGGGGGGATACCCGGCGATACCACGACAGCCAGATAGGGGATAACAGAACAGAGGTAGTCCAGCTCTATTTCCCAGTGCATGCATACTTCCTGCAAGACATAATGCCATAGTCAACTACGCCATTGTGTCCAGAAAATTAAGTGCATGCACCGAGAAATAGAGCTGGGCTACGTCTGCTCTATAATCCCCTATAGGGCTGTGGAGACATCGCTGGGTATCCCCTCACAGATATCTAAAACGTATGCAATATAGCAGTGTGAACCCACCCTGAGCCGAGTGTGCACATTCAAAGGCACTGAGATAAGCACCAACAGACCAGCTCTTGCCACTTATCAGACAGCAAAAGACCTGACCGGTTAAAATTTAGCTTGTCCTCTGATTGAAGATAACTGGACTGCATACAGAGGACTCGCAGCAGATCTATGGATACAAAAACACAAAGAGCCATTTAAGGGCAAGTTCACACGGCTCATTTGGACACTGAATCTTCCATGTCAAAATCTTGTCCTAAAAGCGCCTCAAAAGCACCGGTGCAGGCAAGTTTTTGGTTCTCCACACTGTTTTCTTTCTGAAACATCCATACAAATTAACAGCCAGGGCAAAAACAGCACCAAACACTGTTTTACATAAGAATCAATGAAAATGAACTAGAGACTTTATACAGGTTTTTTGCGAGTGAGGAAACGTGCTGAAAACAGTGTCAAAATCAGCCGTGTGAACTCACCCCAACGTCTATTTATACAAACTATTTTTTGAAGAGGGGGGAGGGGATCTGACCACAAAAACCAGCTGGAGGACGCGCCTCAACGGCATACAAAAAAAAAAAAAATCACGCATGCATTTTTAAAACTGCTTCATCAATCAATCTAAGATTGGAGCACAGATGAAATTTGGATTAACTGAAAAGCCAGGTGTTTTTTTATTGCTGCATGTTTTGGTGCATTAAGCCCAGATCTACTCAGCACAAGATTTTGGTCATTTTTTTCCCCAGCGGATTCATTATTTTGAAACCGCTGAAAAACTGACCGTTTCCTGCGCTGTGCAGCCCTCAATGGAAATATCATGCTGTAGTCTACACAGCACAGAATTTTTACTGAGATTTTCCCAAATCCGAAAACCGACCGGCAGAATATAGAACATATTCTATATTCAGCGGGACTGACATTGGATTCCCACAGCCCTAATGTCCTGAGCCAATGGGATTCCAAAATCTGACCGCCGGTATGTGTGTGGATCTAGCCTAATGAAACAACGTGTAAACCCAGCCTGGAGAGAAAAAAAAACAAAACACCACAAGCAGAACATTGTATGAGAAAGGTTATGTTCACACGGCGTAATTTCGGCATGCACAGTACGCGCCGCAATAAGCCGGGCGATTTGGGAGTCGCGCTGAGCAGTGTGTACTCATTAAGCACAGGGAGAAGGGGGAGGGCTGGCAATCCGCCGCCCCCTATTGACAGGCATTACTCGCGTCGCGTAATTGACGTCACTCATCTCCCTGCGCATACAATACGATCGTGTTGTACGCATGGGGGAACGAGGCGTAATCCATAGTTCTCTACGAGAGCTATGGATTACCGTAATGACTGGGACGTATCTCGCCACATATAAATCGCAAATACGCGGCAAAATGCATTCCGAAATTACACCGTGTGAACATAGACAAAGGGTTGTCTCCCTACAAAGATTAGCTTTCAACATGTAGGGCACAGTAAATGAAGACTATTTCCAAATACATTGCTTTGTTGAAGAGTGAGATTTTATCTGCTCCGAGTGTACAAAGGTTTCGGCAATAACCGGCCTGCTCTCCCCACTTTATGCCTTACCCGATAGCAGGGAGTGAAATCACCACAGGTCGACACACACTGCAGCTTGCAAACCGAATGTGTTCTAACAAAGGAGACAAATTACTTGTTTACTTTGGGCTCCAAAGCTCGCTGCTATATAGAGAAGATCTTCTGCTCTCAGGTCAGTGCAATTAGAAGACACAGGAATACAGAGCTGATATGTTAATCACTGCTATAGAACCACACAGAGGCTGACCAGGAAGAAACAAGAAGCATACAAAGGGGGAGGAAAGAAAAAAAAAAAAAGTATTCAGCCACCAATTGTGAAAGTTCTCCCACTTTAAAGCTGAGAGGGTAATGCATCAACTCGACCTAAACTATGGAGGAAAAAATGAGAAAACAAACCCCGAAAATCCATTGTTGAACTGGAAAGAATTTATTTGCAATTATGGGGGAAAAATAAGTATTTGGTCAAAAAAAAAAGTTCCTTCAAACTTTGTTCATCCCCTTGTTGGCAATGCAGGGTCGGACTTTTTCCCGGGTTCACAAGGTTGGCGCAATGTTGCGGTATTTGGGCCCCATTCCCCATGCGATTCCTCTTGGGGGATGTTTTGGGGGGGTAACTGGGAAAATTTGGACTTTCAACCCCTCCAAAGGTTTTTAGGGGGTTTTGATCTGTAGACGGCTGGGCCACTCCAGGATTGAAATGCTTCTTAAAAACTACCCCTTCATTCCCCTGGCTTTGTTGGGATCTTTGTGGGCTAGAAACCCGCCAGTTCATTTTCAATGCCCCGCTGATGGAAATTTTTGCACTCAAAATCTCCAAAACATGGCCCCTTCATTCCTTAAAGTAACGGATCATTTTCCCCCGGGTCCTTTGCAAAAAAAAGCCCAAGCATATGTTCCCCCCCCCAATCTTCACAGTAGGTCTGTTTTTTTTTTGGAGCAACCCCGCATTCTTCTCCCCCAAACACGACGATTTGTTTTCTCCCAAAACATTTTCTATTTGTTTCTCTGACCATATGACATTTCCCCAATCTTTTTGGGATACCAAAGCTCTCTAGCAAACTTCGATGCCCGGAATGTACGGGTTAAGCAGGGGGACATTGGGCACTGCGGTCGAGTCCCGGGCAATGTAGTGGTTATGATGGACCCTTTTTTTACGTTGGCCCCCCAGCTCTTGCAGGTTTCAACCCCCAACTAGGCCCCCCCCCCCCCGGGGGTTTGGTTTTTCGAATTTTTTTTTTGCCACCTTTTGTGTCTTTTGCCCCAGGGGTGAGATCTTTGTGGACCCCCAGAAGGGGAGATTATCAGGGGTTTGTATGTTTCCCATTTTCTAATTATTGCTCCCAGCTGATTTCTTCACAAAAAGCTGCTTCCCTATTGCGTTTCAGCCCCCCCCCGGGCTGGTGCAGGCTACAGTTTTGTTTCTGGTGTCCTTCGTCAACTCTTTGGTCTTCACCATAGTGGAGTTTGGAGTGTGACTGTTTGAGGTTGTGGACAGGTGTATACTGATAAGTTCAAGCAGGAGCCATTACTACAGGTAATGAGTGCAGGACAGAGGAGCCTCTTACAGAAGTTACAGGTCTGTGAGAGCCAGAAATCTCACATGTTTGTAGGGGACCAAATAGTTATTTTCCACCATAATCTGCAAATAAATTCTTTCCAAATCAGACAATGGGATTTGTTTTCTCATTTTGTCTCTCATAGTTGAGGTCGACCTATGATGTCAATTACAGGCCTCATCTTTTTAAGTGGGAGAACTTGCACAATTGGTGGCTGACTAAACACCCCCCACACACACACTGTATATCTAAAACCGCTTGTGCCTATGTGAAACAGCAAAGTGCGATAACTCCTTTAAATAGAGAAAAGAAAAGTGGGAAACCATACCTCACTTTCGAAATCCTCTCCATTGCACCAACGAGCCACCACCATTCCTGGCCCATGAACTCCTGTTCAGGTCTCTCTAGCTACTCACAAGCTGTGGAGCGCTCTCCCGGAGGTTTTCTTTTCTAAACTCCTTCCCAACCTGCTCAGAAGTTTTTCATGCAATAGGGAACCATTTATATATGTACTTCAGAATCAAACATTTATCCATAGTCCTTACACTGGAAATAGTTTTGTACCCAACTGAGCAAATTTCTGTCCCACCCACGAAATTGACCCCACTTTTTTTTTTTTTTTTTTAAAGAAATGGGAAAAAAAAAAAAAAGTGAGGATTTTCTGAGCACAAAATACTCTATAACAAGAGATTTTTCATGGGTAAGTGGTTTCCACATACGACTCAACACAAGAGCAAAATGATATCAGAAAATTCATCAGATTGAAAGGAGTCCATTTAGACAGTGCTTTTGTGCCCCTTCATGGCATCTGTTGAGATACCATGAGAAATTTAGCCCAACAGATACCATAAGGTTCTATAGGGCAAGCATAGTCCGAATTGGACATCTGCCTCATTTACCAAATGTGTACAGCAGGCATCCTCAAACTGCGGCCCTCCAACTGCAGGGAAACTACAACTCCCATCATGCATTTATATAATCAATAACATTGGGCATGATGGGAGTTGGTTTCCCAACAACTGGAGGGCCGCAGTTTGAGGATGCCTGGTGTCCAGTTTCTCGATCACATACAAAACCCTGGTAGACCAAACTTAATTGCCGATGCACAAAGTGCATATGTTCTGTAAATAGGGAGAAAATGGTCTAATTTAGACTACTTTTGCCCTAAAGAACTCTGTGACCCTGCCACAGTATTCGTTGGGATAAATTTCTCATGGCATAGCAACGGAAACCGTGTGAATAGGGCCTTATACCAACAGCAACACTTCTATCACCTTCAGTATATGCCCGAAAAGAACAAATTATTACAATAAATGATCAATCTGCATCACCAATTTATGTTCTGTTAATGGTAAAGTAAAACTCAACTAGGCCACACATCCTTGGGTCAACAGGGATCCCTCCTGACCTACCTTACATATGCACACCCACCTCAATCAAGTGTGCATATGTTTCCAATGAAGAAAAGGGAACATGCTGCTGCCAGAAACCTTTTGAATTCTCTAGACACCTGGCAGTGGCTTCTCTCAAAACAAAACAATTAGGCATTTAAAAAAAACAACACACACAAAAGGTCACACCCTCCCCCTACCACCCTAGAAGTCAAGATAACCCATGCATTTAAATGGTCATCAGGTCTCAATGTCTATGGACACCTTCAAGGTGAGTGTGCTTCACATGGATTTACAGTTGAATACAGCCTATTGTCTCCCATTATCTCCCATAGTACAATCTGATTTACATTTGAAAATTTACAGCTAAAAGTGCTTAGATACCAGATCTATTTTTACTTCACCGCTGGGAACCACAAAGATAGTGCTCTAAATATATTACAAACAATTTATGTGAAGTGAAAGAAACATCAGCAAACTGTGATCAGAGACCAGTGGTGCAAAAGGGCCAAACTAGATTTTCCTTAATACACAGTTTTATAGATCAGTTGAACACAATTTACAGAGCGGAGTACTGATCCTGAGCTACATCCTGCATGATACCCCAGAGCTGCACTCACTATTCTGCTGGTACAGTCACTGTACATACATTACTTATCCTGTACTGATCCTGAGCTACATCCTGCATGATACTCCAGAGCTGCACTCACTATTCTGCTGGTACAGTCACTGTGTACATACATTACTTATCCTGTACTGATCCTGAGTTACATCCTGTATTATCCTCCAGAGCTGCGCTCACTATTCTGCTGCTGCAGTCCTGAGCTACATAATGCATGATACTCCAGAGCTGCGCTCACTATTCAGCTGGTGCAGTCACTGTACATACATTACTTATCCTGCACTGATCCTGAGTTACATCCTGTATTATACTCCAGAGCTGCACTTACTATTCTGCTGGTGCAGTCACTGTACATACATTACTTATCCTGTACTGATCCCAAGTTACATCCTGTATTATCCTCCAGAGCTGCGCTCACTATTCTGCTGGTGCAGTCACTGTACATACATTACTTATCCTGTACTGATCCTGAGTTACGTCCTGTATTATCCTCCAGAGCTGCACTCACTATTCAGCTGGTGTAGTCACTGTGTACATACATTACTTATCCTGCACTGATCCTGAGTTACATCCTGTATTATACTCCAGAGCTGCACTCACTATTCTGCTGGTACAGTCACTGTGTACATACATTACATATTTTGTACTGAACCAGTGACATCGAAAAAAGTCGAGGGACTCAAGTCCCATTATAGCAGGCCGTTTTAGAGGCCATACACCACACTTTCTGCTGCAAAGAAAAATCTAATGAGGGTCTGTGAAGTAATGGGGGAGAAGGTTACAAACTGACTAAAAAAACACCATATATACAGTTTGTTGCATTTGGAAATGGTCACCGACACCAAAGAAGTGCAAATGAAAGTGAAAACGAGAGAAAGAAAATAAAGAAGAAAACCCACCACCACAAAAATAACTCCTGGCAACAAAATTAAGACTTAAAGGGGTTGTCTCACTACAAAGACTAGCGTTCAACAGGTTACGAACTCTAAATGAAGATTGTTTTCCAAATACATTGCTTTATTCTGCTTTGTTGAGGAGATAAGAGGTTTCATCTGCTCTGAGTGCACACAGGCTTCTCTGGTTACTGTCCTGCTCTTCCCGTCTCTCTCTACTCTTTGTCTTATCCAAGATCGGGGAGTGTGGTCACCATAGTTTGTCACACAGGAAGGCCGGCAGCTTGAGAACAGAGTGTGTTATCTCTAACAAACAAAGGAGATTAATTACTAGTTAACTTGGAGCTCTGAAGCCCCTCTGCTCCATATATCACATCCGCTCATGTCAGTGCAATCAAAAGAGTTGAGAACACAGAGCTGACATGCTAATCCCTGCTACAGAACCACCCACAGCCTAACCAGAAAGGATCCAAGCTGTTTGTGACTCTGTAAAACAGCATGGTGAGACAACCCCTTTAAAGTGAATGGGCAGAGGGTGGGGGGAGAAGAGAGAGAAGAAAATAACTTAACTGGGGTCCAGGGTTTTCCAAAAAAGGGGAAAACCAAATACTTACCTATCCGTATCAGCCTACAGTAGCTCCTCTCTTGTACCGGCATCTCCTCTCGACTGGGGGCTTGTGCTCCATTCACTTACAAAAATCAAAAAAAAAAAAAAAGGAAGGGGCAATAGTACATCAAATAAATGTTAGTACAGGTCAGTGATAGAACAAATTATAAAGCAATAAAGAACCGAAAATAAAAGTATTCTAAACATGGCCTTTTCTTATATCAAAACCATTCAAATACAATAGATCACCAGAAAATAAAAAAGACTTGCCATAACTTATTTACATAGTATAATACAGGGGGGAAAAAAAGAAAAAGTACTTAACCTAAAAGGTGTCAGCAAGAGGGAGTGCGCAGTTTTGACATGCATTTTGCTTGCACTTTTAAGGTGTTGTCTCCCGTAGGAAGCAACACAAGGTAAACACGAATCGGGACAGTGCACTTACCCCAGTGACACACTTCAACTTACATCTATTCCCTAGTTACCAACGGAGACTTATGGGGCATGTTGGCACTTGCAGTTCCATGTTCCACAGCAAATGGTAGCTGTGGAACTACAAGTACCAGCATACCACAGCAGCATATGAGATGAAAATCAGGTGAAATGTTATTAACAGGGGCACAGACAGCAAAACAAAAACATAACCCTTCCCTGCACTATCTAAAACTAAAAAACAACCTTTTGTGCTGGAGCTACATTTAGTAATTATACCTGTTCCGACTGACATACAAATTCAACTTAAACCTACAATCCCTATCCCGTTCGTGACCTGGGATCAGTCGGTCTCTCTCACCCCAGGTATCTATCTGTATTATCATGAGATGGGATATTTGCATCATGTGCAGCTTTGATAGTGTGGTTCAACGTGTGTTTTTATTTTTGGGTGACCCATTCACTTACAGAGGGGTGCAAGCCCCTCCACAGGTCAGCACGAGAACCCTTAAGTAAAGAGGAGCGACTTGGCACGAGCAATATCTGGGTAAAGGATTTCTTTTTTGGACCACACTGACCCCAATTAATTATTTTTTTTAGGGGCTGTCTTTTTCCCAATTCACATTGCTTCGGAAATTATAAATTTGGTTTACAAAAAAAAAAAAAAAAAAAAAAAAAAAAAAAAAAAACAAAGATACTAGCCTCTCCCCTACAGAGATCAGCCATCTCCCTTGTTTTCTGGCATCTTTCAGGTACTGGCCATTGAAACGACAGGAGCCGATTGGCTGCAGCGGTCACATGTATTGCCAGATATCCCCTCTCGCTTCCTAAAGGTCTGTCGGATTACAGATCAATTCTTGGAGTGGATCCGAAAGACGGATCAGACAGACGCGATGCAAACCTGCATCGTTGATCACTCATGTGAACGCTGATACGCGTTTCCCATTGCCGGCAGTGTTACACACACTGCTCATTGTTAGATGCTTGTCTGGGTCTGTTCAGATCACAAAAGTGGATGTTCACACCGACACAAGATGCCGTGTGAACATACCCTAAAATTTGCAAATTTTGGCACGCATTTCGCATCGTACTTGCACTCTAATAGAAGCGAGTTGCGTGTTGCAATTACGGTAGTCCATAGCTATCAGAGAACTATGGATTACCCCTCCTCTCCCCAGGCGTACAACACAATCGTATTGTGCGTGCGGGGATATAAGGGACATGTCAATTACTTGTGGCGAACACGCGCTGCGAGTAATGCACGTCAAGGGGCCCGCATGCCACGGGGGTACGCGCGTATTAGCACGACTCCCAAAGCACTCGGCATAATTGCCGCTGTACTGTACGTGGGGCAATTACATCATCTGAACATAGCAAAGTCTGAAGAGCCACGTGCTCGCTGGTGACAACCGACGCGGTCGTACCGCCACACAGCGCTGGGGGGGGGGAAAAAAACCTGAAGTCCCATGAAGTCGGCAGCACTCTACAATACCGGAATGGAGAGGCAAACAGATTTTTAATATTTAAAAATAAACAAAAACTTTAAAGTGGACAACCCCTTTAAGGTGAAGGGGCAGTTGTCAGAGTTTTCTACACTCAAGGAGGTTACAGGAAAATAATTTTTTTCCGCCCATTCATGCAGGGCTGTCTGAAACAGACAACTACCTTGAGACGCAAAAACTGTACCAAGCAGCAAGGAATGCTGGGAGATTTCAAGTCAGAAGCCTTCAGAACAACGAACGCAGCACGGGACTTAGTTACAGGCTGTCAACTGCACCCATCATTGCAGAGTCATGTCATCTGTAAACTGATGTCCGGAGGGGAACATACAATGTGACAATAGTAACCATTCCAGCTATGTAATCGCGCCTGGAGGACAGACGGCACAACCTACTAGGTCTCAGCTTTCCCTTTTATTGGAGTGTGACTGTTGCATGACTTATGTCCAGTAATTGCAATTTTTTGCTGTGACTCACGAGTCGTCATTGTGCATAGGACTAAAACCGTCTCAGCAAGAGCAGCCCACCAAAGTTTAATGACCTAACCCAGTGCAACAGTAAACCCCTTACACCAGGCCTCATTGAAACTGCTGTGTGTAGGAATAATATAGCTATAAAGAACATGCAGCAAACATTAGCGCACAGAAATAAAACCTTCAATAATGTGCAATCAATTGTTCTGTCATTCTCCTTTAGGCTATGTTCACACGGCTTAATTGCAGGGCGTACAGTACTCCCCACAATTACGCAGGGTCTTCGGGAGTCGCATCCAAAATGCCTCCTGAGAACGCAACTTTTGAACATGATCCCCTCCTGTGTAAACTAATCCTTTGCTCCCTAAAGCAAATGACTGCATCGTGGGTTTGCAAAGCATTGGGATTTCATAAACTGTGCAGTTTGTGACCGGTCGGTGAAAGTACTGCGAGTGGACAAATTACAACCATAGTGAATTAGAGTGTTCAGCCCCAAAATGGCCCAAGGGGTGACCAGAATTGTGTCTGACAAAAGCTAACCTTCTACATAGAGGGACTGGAATATACGTATGTCACTGCACCTCTGCTAACCCTACCGTGTATGGGGCCCCGGAGCATACGTATGTCACCGCACCTCTGCTAACCCTACTGTGTATTGGGGCCCGGAGCATACGTACGTCACGCACCTCTGCTAACCCTACCGTGTATGGGGCCCCGGAGCAGACGGATGTCACCGCACCTCTGCTAACCCTACTGTGTATGGGGCCCCGGAGCAGACGGATGTCACTGCACCTCTGCTAACCCTACTGTATATAGAGCCCTGGAGCAGACGGATGTCACGGCACCTCTGCTAACCCTACTGTGTATGGGGGCCCAGAGCAGTCGGATGTCACTGCACCTCTGCTGAACCCCTACTGTGTATGGGGCCCAGAGTCAGGATGGATGTCAATGCTCCTTATGCTAAACTAAAGTGTGTTGGGGCCCGTGTCGCAGGTCACTGTATCCACTGCCACCTCTGCTAACCCTACTGTGTATGGGGCCCTGGAAGAGGACTTATGTCAACTGCACATCTGTAACCTCTACTGTGTTGTGTATGGGGTCCCCAGAGTTCTGAACGGGTGTCCTACTGCCACCTCTGCTTTAAGCCCTTCACTTGTGTATGGGAGCCCAGGAATAGACAGATGTCTGACAGACATACCAACATCTCCGACAAAAGTAATAGGCGGCCGGGCCACAGTGCAGTTGAAAGTATACGCTGGCCAGCATGTACTTTCAACAGCAGGCGTATTGCAGCCCTAACAGGTATGCGTTGCAATACGCTGTGTGAACATACCCCAATACCTGAATGTACAATGCATGATAGCACATGACTTCTTAACATGCAAGAGAATCCCCCCCAACATCCTAAAAATGTGCAATGTGCTCTAACATTCTAGAAAACACTGGAAAGCATTTAATTGGAAATAAAAACTGGAAGTGGCTAGGCAAGTGAAGGGCTCTTACCTAATTTTTACATAGATTTGAATGGACTGTTTTCACCACATTTCATCTCAGCTTCTTTAAAATGTTCCTTCGACATAACAGAAAAATAAAGTACCTTTACCAAATAATTTGCTGTGTCTGATCTAGATTCTCGCCTTACAGAGTTTGACCCAATTCTTAATATCTTGCTTGTGATGACAAGTTCCATAGGTTTACCCGACCCCAACCACTCTAGAGCAGAGAGGCGATGTTAAAAAACAAAAAAAAAAAACAAAACCCCTCCCGCAGTGTATTAGCAGCACCAGAGCTTGTTTATATTCCTTACTGACAACTTTTAACCCTTTAGGCTATGTTCACACAGTTTATTTTGGGGACCTTTTTCATCTGTAATCGCTGTGCCGTAATGGCGCGGGATATTACGGGTGAAAATCTGTCCCTGTGTATTACGGTAAATCCACAGGTTCTCATAGGATTCAGTCTCCTCTCCCGCTCGTACCAATAAGGCTTGATGATTGGCTGGTTGATGAAAAAGTGACTTATGTCAATTATGTCACTGGCGCTTCATACGCGCGCCGAGAATAGAGAAGGTCTATGGGGACCGGGGGGTGAGCCGCCGCCGCTCCCCCTCGCCCCAACCCCTCGAGCACACGGTGAAAAAATACGTTACATAATTACGCCGTGAATAAGCCGTGGGAACATAGCCTTAGAGCACCGTAGTCTTGTGCTGTTAAATCCTTTCATCAATGTCCCTCAAACAAGCTTAGATAAGAATAGAAGGAGGCTGTACGTTCATGCTGTTAAAATCGCTCTCACAGTCTTCTGAAAAATGGAAGTGGGAGCCTGAAGCTGTAGAACCCCTCACAGCCTAAGGGCCATGTTCACACGGCTTAAAATGGGCGTATTTCGTCCGTAATTACGCGGCCGATCAGTGCAGCCAATTAAGGACCGAAAACGCCCATTCCATTACGGTAATTCACAGTTCTCATAGAGAAAACTATGGAATTACGTCTCCTCTCCCTGGCCCGTGCGAAATCAGTCCGGGCGGAAGAGATTAATCTTTAACCTGTCACTTATAGCGCGTATACGCGCCGCTTTGCACGTCGATAGTCTCAATGCTGGCGCGACAGCTGCCGGCCCTTGCGATTACTCCTCCACAGCTCCCGCCCCGGCCCCCGTGCCACACGGCGTTATTTGGCGGGGCGTGAAATTTAAGTCCCGTCAATTAAGCCGGTGTTCATTTGTGTAAAATAGCCTAAGCAAGGAATTGGGAGCCTGAAGCATGTCTTGGGCGAGTCATACCCGACAGGCTTGAAGCATTTCTAATGGGAAAAACATTTTGCACAATAAGGTGTTACGCGACAAAATTTCAAAAATATACCCTGTGGGTTTTTCAACTATTTATGGTGCAATTTTTGTAATTTTTTGCACACAGATTAATCCTATTCAATTGGGCCATTGGGTGTCCTGGCTCCCAATGCTTTTGTTCAGAAATCACCTGGGTCCACACTTCTCACTCCCTACATCAGAGGTGTGAATCAGGAGAGTTTGAATAAGGCGACGTTCACACGGCTTATTTCAGAACGTATTTACGTTGGATTTCTGATCGTAAATGCGTTCCGACATCAGTTGTAAATAAGTGCCACTTAGTGTGGTGCTCATTTCGCGACGGATTTACAATCCCCATTCATTATATGGGGTGAATGTCGCTAAATCCGGCCCAATAATTGACATGCGCATTGTTTTTTAAGGCCCGTAAATCCGCCAGCGGTCAAAACGGCAAGGAAAATACTTGTCGCGGAACGACGACACGTATGTCTCCATTGAAAGCAATATGAAATGGCGCTGTTGCTGTATGTTGTAACGGATATTCAGAACATAGATTTACCATCGTAAACGGCGGCTGTGCAACAAATCCGTTCTGAAATAAGCTGTGTGAACGAAGCCTAAAGGACCCGGATCTATGGATAGCCGTATAGCTGTACAACATACCATTATGTGTTGGACCACGTTTTTGTTCCATTTCCGGAATGTACAATATTTCTTTGGGGCACACAAAAGCGCGGTCTACCAAGTCCAAGCACAAAAAAGGGTGTTTCACTGGAAACCAGAGCAATGTGGTCCAAATGGGACTAGATTTATTCTTTTGATTTCTCTAGCCTGTGACTACATTGTGGTTCCCAATAGGATTCCTTTTCTCATAACAGCCTGATGGATACCTCTGAAAGAGAATAACCCAGCAATGCACACGGTAAACGCAATATATGTCAGACCCCAAAGAGCAAGATAAAACATTGCTTTATCTTAAGCATAAGATAAAATTGATTTTACATCTATTCAGATGCAACTACGTAGGACTTCCCTGATAAAAAAACTCAAAATGTCCAGAGACTAAAGGGCATGTTACATGAGGGATTGTGGTGCCGCGGGGCTTTCGAAGCGGTTTATTCAGCCAAAACCTCGTCCAAATCGACGCTCCAGTTTTAGTAACATGGTTTCCTTATGGGAAACCGCTGTTAACTGATTCACATGCCGCGCGTGTTTGTGTTTGAGAACCTCTGTACAATTCTGGACAGGGAAGTCTGTCAGCGCGGCAAAGTCCGTGCGCTGTCGCCGCGGATGGTGCAGCGGTTTTCCCCCTGCCCATTAATTTGCATGGGGGCAAAGCACGCCGCGACCACGCCAACTTGGGAGACGCGAGTTTAGGACGAGGTTCTGGCCACGGGAACCGGCAGGGCTGTGAAGTCGGCAAGCCAAGGCATCCGACTCCTCAATTCCCCAACCTCGCCGAATCGCTACTCCTTCAATACATGGCGCATGTTTAAGTGATAACTTTACTGATAGTAGAAAATGGTGCCCAGTCAGGCATCGGATTTCACTCTTATGATACAATAATCAGCTATTACAGGTATGAACAGCACATGACAAAGGCAAAAGGGTAAAATAGTTTTGCTCTTTTGAACACTTGTGGGTAGAGGTGAAGAAAAATCTGTATTTGTATCCAAGCTCCTAGTCTGCATCAACATTAGGACTGTGTGAGAAGAGACCTGGGATCAGATTTTGCGTCAAGGACCTAGGCTTGAATCGTTGATTCTGGCCCAGAAGGATTCAAGGCAGTATTGAAAGATGTCAAGGTCGGATATATCCCAAATTTCTAACAAAATATACAAATTAACACTGATCATTTAGGAGCAAAACTTATTACCTAAGCAGATTGCTAAATACTTCGCAAGAGTCAAGTAATTTATGGTATAACGATAGCAAGATGACTGTATATAATATTACAGAACCTTTGTACAAAGCTGTAGTGGATGGGAAGTGATATGGAGTCTGAAAGTCTACCAAGTTCATAATACATTGTACCATTTTGCATTGTCAGTGTAAAAATAATATGGTTATTGAACATGACTTTAGGACAGCAAAAATAATTGTAAATATGCAAAACTCTGCTCTAGGAGAAACATTAGTTGGAGTCTCTGAATTTGTTCTGAGAAAGAGTATCGCCTCCATAAGTACTGGCTACATGACAATCACATCTGATCTCTATTTTCAGGCGTAGAGAACTGGCCTCCTCTCTACACTAACTTGGGTTGGGGGCAATGCGGATGCTGTGTTGACCACAGAGAGGCAACATCTTAAACAATGTCAGGTAGTATAAAGGAAATTGCCTCAGCCGCAGTCCGGTCTGTTTCCCGTATGAATGGATTTTGATCTTTGTACTTCTTTGAAAACAGGTGAAAAATTTTGTATGAAATCTGTTATGCCATGGGAGCAGATTATCTTTCCCCCTGGGCAGCGCTTTGGCCTGCTCCATGTCATCAGTTACATCTGGATTGAGCTCAAGATATGGGCTGCAGTGGGCCGGACTCTAATTTCCTCTTGCTCTTTGATATTCGGAAGCTAACTGGACCCAACTTATATATTTTTGGGAAGTCCTGCCAAATTAGCCAGGACGACTACCGACTCAACAGCCTCCTGGGAAAACCGTGGTGAGTCAATGGTGCCATGTCAACTAGGCCTAAAACTTGGAATCTGCCATGGAATTAAAATCTGATGTGCTCTGCAGATTACATCTCCTGCTTCAAGTCAGTGCAATTGAAATATGGAGCCCATATACTAATCAGGGCTGTGGAGTTGGTAAACCAAAGCTCCGACTCCAATTTCCCAAACTGACTCCCTCATACACGGCGCATGTTTAAGTGATCACTTTACTGTAGTAAAATGGTATCAGGCTGTTTATCACCTTATGATACAATAATCAAGATATTTAAGTAGAATAGACATTGACAAGCAAAAAGGTTACAATGTTTTGAACTTCAGGTTCCATATCTCACCATCCACTACAGCTTTGAATGGGAGACTACTATCATTTTATAGGACAAAAACCTTACTATCTTACTACATAAATTCTGACTTGCAATACTTCGCTGTGTGCAGCCTTTTTTTTTCCTGTAACTTGTCATTGTTATGTTGTTGTCCTTTATAAAAAAAAAAATACACACCAAAATGTTAATTTTTATTATTTTGTAAATCCACCTTTGGCTTTCAGCACTGGCTGAATGCTTCTGGGCTTTCAATGAGATTCAAGCATGTTCTGACCAAAATCTGATCCCAGGTCTCTTATACACGTTTACAAAATGGTTTCGTACTGGTACGAATACAGCTTTATCTTCAACTCTGCCGACAAGTGTTGGAGTGGGTTGAAGTCTGGGGACTGTGGAGGCCAATACAGCAACTCTACCTCATTGTCATTGAATCATTTCATCGCAAAACTGGACATATGCTTCAGGTCGTTGTCCTGCTAGAACACTGTCGGCCTTTCATAGTACTCGAGTGTATGAAGTAACTCATCTCGTAGGGCACTCGCATATAGCCCAGCCTGAGATCACCATCGATCCTGGTCAAGTATTGAACATCTTTGGCTGTGAAAACTGTCCCATATCTCAAGCTTCTTTTTTGGGGTCCCCAGGTAACCGCCATTGTTACCATCTTGCTCCCGGTGGTGGAACAATATTTTTCTTCTTGTTAGTACAAATTACAAACTGATAATTCCCTCAATTTCTTAATCAATTAGCCCCATTTTCCCTTGATTCTTTCCATTTGTCCCCATCAGAGACCGGACTATTTACTTTCATCTCTTCACTCCAAATCACCTATTTCCGAACTTCTACTTCTTGTACTTTTTTGCACACGCTTTGCCAACGCTTCTTATGACTAGATAGAAGCCGAGGCGTCACCATTCTTTGGGGCCATCAATCAACCTGCGTAACGCGTGTTGCATGGTACTTCTGTGATCTCACACTTGTGAAGCATGAGCCGCCTCCGCTGCCGCCGCCTCCACGCCGATGAGCGAGAAGCACACGAGCCCGCCGCCCTCCGCGCGTTATATTGATGCGAGAAAGAAGCACACGAGCCTGCCGCCTGCGCGCCGCCTAATGAGGAGAAGCACTCGGAAGCGCCGCCTCCGCGCCGTATGATAGCTGAGAAGCACACGAGCCGCCGCCTCCGCGCCGATGAGCGAGAAGCACACGAGCCGCCGCCTCCCGCGCCGGTTGAGCGAGAAGCACAGAGCCGTACGCTTCCTCGCCGTATGCAGCGAGAAGCACACGAGCCGCCGCCTACGCGCGCTGAGCGAGACAGCACACGAGTGCCGCGCCTCCGCGGGCACGATGAGCGAGAAGCACACGAGCCGCCGCCTCCGCGCCGATGAGCGAGAAGCACACGAGCCGCCGCCTCCGCGCCGATGAGCGAGAAGCACACGAGCCGCCGCCCCCTCGCCGATGAGCGAGAAGCACACGACGTCCGCTCGCCCCCGCCACGCCGTATTGAGCCGAGAGAAGAACACGAGCCGCCGGCCCCCACGGCGATGAGCGAGAAGCCACACGAGCGCCCCCCACGCCGGATGAGCGAGAGGACACGAGCCGCCGCCCCCACGCCGATGAGCGAGAAGCACACGAGCCGTCGCCTACCACGTCGGATGACGCGAGGAAGCACACGAGCCGCCGCTCCCCACGTACGATGAGCGAGAAGCACACGAGCCGCCGCCCCACGGACTGTATTATGAGCGTGAGAAGGCACACGAGCCGCCGCTCCCACGCACGTAATGAGCGAGATAGCACACGAAGCCGCGCCTCACGCCGATGAGCGAGAGCACGACGAGCACGTCCGCATCCACGCGATGAGCGAGAAGCACATCGAGCCGACGCCTCCACGCCGGTATGGAGCTGGAAGAAGCACACGAGCCGCCGCCTCCACGCCGTATGAGCGAGAAGCAACACGAGCCGTCCGCCTCAGTCGCCGGATGAGTCCGAGTAAGCACACGAGCCGTCCGCCTCACGACGAGAGCGAGAAGCCACACGAGCCGCCGCCTCCACGCCGATGAGCGAGAAGCACACGAGCCGCCGCTCTCCACGCCGTTGAGCGAGTCGCACACGAGCCGCTCGCTCACGCGATGAGCGAGACGCCCACGAGCCGCCGCTCCTACGCCGATGTGCGAGACGCGCACACGAGCCGCCGCCCTCCACGCGAATATGTGCGACAGACGGCACACGAAGCCGTCCGCCTCAACGCGTTTGATTGAAGAGAGACGCACACGGAGCCGCCGCCGCCTCCACGCCGATGAGCGAGAAGCACACGAGCCGCCGCCTCCACGCCGATGAGCGAGAAGCACACGAGCCGCCGCCTCCACGCCGATGAGCGAGATGAGAAGCGACAGAGCACTCCGAGCCAAAAGGTTTGTATGTGTGCGGAGAAGCACACAAGCCGCCGAGCCAAAACGGTGATGAGTGACTTATTGACTAATAGTTTGCCTGGACTTCCACCTCTTTGCTTCTGAATGGATGGACTCCATTCCATGTTTTTCCAGCTGTCAAGGCCTCACATGATGCAGTTTGGCAATTTTCTTGGTCGACCACCATTGATGATCTGGATAATGTTGTTTCTCTTTTATTGAGAATGTGAGAACAGGTTGTAATTTGTACTAACAAGAAGAAAAATATTGTTCCACCACCGGGAGCAAGATGGTAACAATGCGGTTACAGGACATGAATCTGAAGAACTAAGTATATTCCAAATAGTTGCAAGTCAAACTTCACTAGGAGATAGAAAAGATGATTGTCTATAAAATGATGGGAGTCTCACATTCAAAGCTGTAGTGAATGGTGGGATATGCAGCATGAAAGTCAGAAGTTCAAAACATTGTTACCCTTTTGCTTGCTGGTTTAAAATATTTATTGGATACAACTTTAGAACACAACTTAAAATTGTAAATATAAAGAACGCTGCAGTAAGCGGGAAAAGAAACATTTCAACAAAAACCTACTGAATAGCATTTGTTGAGTAAGTTTATGAATTTCTTCGGAAAAATAGTATCGCCTCCCTCTCATTATTCCCAGGTTAGAGAACGGCCTCTCTACACTAACTTCGCCAGTGGCAAAGCAATGACCACAAGGGCAACATCTCTAACAATGTCAGGATATAAAAGAATTACCCCAGGCACAGTCAGTTCTAATGAACGGTTGAACTCTTCTACTTTGAAAGCAAGTGAAAAATGTTGCTGAAATCTGTTTGCTGTGGAAGTGGAATCTTTCCCCTGCTCCATGCAAACCAAATACTTTTCAAAATCAAACTCCTCATGTGATGAGGCTGAAGATATGGGAGCAGTAGCACTGGCAAGCAAGGCTGTGGAGTCGTGGAGTCGGTAAAAAATGGACCGACTCCTAAAATATATAATAAGTTGGTCCAGTTAGTTCGATGCAAAGAGCAAGAGGCATTGGTTGCGGCCAGTGCTACTGCTCCCATATCTTCAGTCTCATCACATGAGGAGTGTAATTGATGACATGGAGCAGACAAAGCGCTGCCACAGGGGAAAAGATTCTGCTCACAGGGCAAACCGATTTCAGCAACATTTTTCACTTCATATTTACAATTTATTAAAGTTTTTTGTGCTCAAAAAAGTCATAGCCTATAAATATATTTTACAATCAAAAAGCAAAAGTGTAACAATGTTTTGGACTTGTGACTTCCAGGCTCCATATCTCACCATCCACTACAGCTTTCAACATGAGACTCCCATCATTTTATAGACAATCCTCTTGGCTCTCATACGTAACTTTTACCTTCAACTATTTAGCATCTACCGAGTTCTACAGATTCTTCTCATGTAACTGCATTGTTACTGTTTTGCTCCGGGTGGTGGGACAAATTACAACCTGTTCTCACATTCCCTAATAACACCGGGCAACACGCATTACACAGGTCTGGAATGATGGCCTGAAAATAGGGGAAGAAGTCTCTACTTCAATCTGGTCATAAGAAGCGTCGGCTTGAGTTTGCCAAAAAGTACGAAAAATAGAAGATTGGAAACGGGTGATATAGAGCAATGACATTGAAAGTCAATAGACCGGACTCTGATGGGGGCAAATGGGTTTGGAAGAATCAAGGGAAAAGGGGGCTAGTGGATCGAGAAGCTGGAAATACTGTCAGGATTGGGAGAGGAAGCCTGAGGAGATGGGGAGGGGTCACAGCCAAAGATGGTGGAGACTTGACCAGGATGGATGGTGACCTAAATGCTGAGCTCTATGTGAGTGTCCTACAAGACAAGTTACTTCATCCACTCGAGTACTGCCGGCCCCCCATGCCTCGTGAGAACGCGCTGATCAGCGCGAGCTCCAGAAACACTGTACTGCGGCACGTACTGTACACGCCGCAATATACTGTGTGAGAATACCACTAGAGATGAAGAAAAAGCTGTATTCGTGTAGAAGAGTCCTGGGATCAGATTTTGGTCAAGTCATGCTTGAATCTGATCCAGAGCCCCGAAGGATTCAGGCAGAGCTAAAAGCAAAATTTTGATTTTTAGGAGCAAAACAGTAACCATACAGTTACATGACAAGAATCTGCAGAACTAAGCAGATGCTAATACTAAAAAATAGATGTATATGATAGGTAAGATGATTGTCTATAAAATTACAGTAGCCTCATGTTCAAACCTGTAGTGGATGGTGAGATATGGAGCCTGAAAGTCAAAAGATCAAATACATTGTTACCATTTTGCTTGTCAGTGTCTGTTCTACCTAAATAGCTTGATAATTGTATCATAAGGTGATAAAAAGCCTGATGTTATCATTTTACTACAGTAAAGTTATCACTTAAACATGCGCCGTGTATGAGGGAGTGGGAGTCGGAATCAGGAGTTTGAGTCAGGAAAATTGAGGAGCCAGGAGTTGGAGCTTTGGCTTACCGACTCCACAGCCCTGCGTGGCAAGACCCAATTCTTCTTGCTCTTTGCACTGCATCCAACTAACTGGACCAACTTATTATATATTTTGGTCGGTCCATTTTATATGGACTCCGAATCCACAGCCCTGATACTAATCACTGCTACAGAACCCCTTACAGCATCTACCAGAAAGACAGGAAGAATGACTGAAGATTCTTGTGGGTCTGTGAAATACCATGGTTGGACAACCCCTTTAAAAGGGTTTTGCCATTAGATAAAATGCACAGCACTGGCTGCTCTTGCACGAGAATGAGGAGGGCAACGTTTTTGGCCATCTTCTCCATTCACATCTATGGCAGCGCCCGAAAACATCAAGCACACTCACTCTGCTATATTAGAGAGCCCATGTTTAAGTGAATGTAGAGGACAGCCGCAAACTCCACCCTGCTCGTTCTCATGTGCAGTCAGCTTACAGCTAGCTAGCTTCAAGCAACCTGTGCAGGAAATGTTACTATGGGTGTTGAAAATATTACAGTTAGGCCGTGTTCACACGGCTTATTCAAGCCGTAATTGCAGGCCGGATTTCGCCCGCAGTTACGGCTTGAATAAGGGGCGGGGGAGATGCTCGCCGGCCACATAGACAAAGCATTATTTACGGCGCATATGCATGTCACTTTCTCCCCCCGCGGCGGATTTGCCGAGTGGTGAGGAGCGACGGAATCCATAGTTCTCTATGAGACCTGTGGATTACCGTAATGACTGGGACGGATTGGAGCCGTACTGCAGCGCAGATCCGGCGCGCAGTATGGCTCCAATCCGCGGCCAAATAAGCCGTGTGAACATGGCCTAAGGGAACGCTTAAATAAATAATTATATACACTATTTAAGAAGTTCAGGATATTTGGATTTTGGTTGAAATTTAAGGAAGAAAATAAAATTTCCTGAAAATGTTTTTAAATGCACTTAAAGGTCCATCTCTCCCCTTTAGATGCACACGTCCAACTGTTCAGCGTTTCAGGACTTTCTGCACAACTTGCTGATCTCTAACAAGGAGCTTAAGGGCAAAATTCCCAACAGGTGTTTGATCCCTGGATTTCCCAATATATTTAGGGGATCAATTTGAACATTCCTCCTCATCCTGCTGTTCACATTGCAACACCATGAGACCAAGACAACACCTTACAATTGATCAGCAGGACCTCACCATTGTCAGGCTTCAAGCAGGATGCTCTCAGATGGAAGTGGCCACTGAGCTTAGAGTGTTACAGAGTGTCATCAGCAGGTTGCATCAGAGATACAGAGAGACTGTTAGAGTCACAGAAAGGCAAAGAGGTGGACGTCCTCTGGCTCCACCACAAGCCGATGACTGCTTCATTGTAACCAATGCCCTGTGAATGATGGCTACTGCACAACTCCAGCCATGTTTATGGGAGGTGAAAGGCACCAAGTGTCACGTCAGACCAGTCATCATCATTTACATCAGTGCGGTCTGCGTGCTAGACGACCGGCAAAGGTACCTAACCTGGCTGATGCACAGCGCTCTCCATGACGTCTCCAGCATCGTTGGCGCCATCATTTCTACTCACAGTGAATAGGATTTCAACACTCAACAGCACCAAGGAGCACTGGTCCCTCGTTCAGTGTAGATGCTCTCTGGCCCATGCAGGACGATGATGCCTGTAACTGGTGGTGTGGTCAGGTCATCTAGGATGTAAATTTGTTACCAATGCTCTGATGGGACACTTGGTGCCCCTCACCTCCCTTAAACATGCCTGGAGTTGTGCGGCTTCATCATCCGGATCTGCAGGGCATTGGTTACAATGAAAGGCTCATGAGTGTGTGATGGAGCCTAAGGACATTCACCTCTGCCTTTCTGTGACTCTTCCAGTCTCTGTATCGCTGACACAACCCACTGATGACACTCTAAGCTCAGTGGCCACTTTCGTCTCAGGGAATGCTGCTTGAAGCATCACAATGGCGACACACTGTAGATAAATTGTAACGTGTTGTCTTGGTCTTATGATGCAACAAAGTGAACAGCAGGAGGAGGAGGACTGGTTAAATCCAAATTCAAATTGATTCTTTACATTTATTGGGTGATTCAGGGATCAAACATCTGTTGGGAACTATGCCATTCAGCTTCTAAGAGATCAGCAAGTTGTGAAAAAAGTCATGAAACAAAAAGTTGGATGTGTGCATCTAAAGAGAAGAGATCGGCTCATTGAGGGCATTTAAAAACATTTTCAGGAGTAGTGTGTATATATAACCCAACCTTGTAAACCCACTCATTTGATTCGGTGATCATGGTTGAAGACATCACTGTTCATTCCACACTAGACCCTGCAATCAGTCACTGGCCACAGCAGTCAAACGCACTTTATCCAGCAAGAGACCACTAATGCCGGTGAATAGCACCAGTGCCACATGAAGAATAAGGGTGTTATTTCGGGCACAGATTCCGGCCGTATTGTGCACCATTCTGCGCTGCAATACGGCTGGAATCAGTGTCAGCCATTACGGTAATCCACAGGTCTCAGAGAACTATGGATTCCGTCTCCCCTCCCCGCTCGGCGAATACGCCGAAGGGGGGAGAAAAATGCACATTATCCCGGCGGGATACGTGCCGTGGATAATGCATGTCTATGGGGCCGGCGGGCAGCGCCCCATAATCAAGCCGTAATTGCGGGCGAAATCCGTCCCGCAATTACGGCTTGAATAAACAGTGTGAACCCCGCCTAAACGAGAACATCGGCTGGGATCCAGGTGCGACGCTGGAACGAGCGAGTTTAAGGCTATTTTCACACGGCAATTATTGGGACGTATCTTGCCCCTTAATTTGCGCCGTACAGCGCTAAATACGGGGCAAGCTACGTCCCAATTACAGTAAGCCACAGTTCTCCTCCCCACGCTCAGACAATACGCCGACCGGGAAGATAAGTAACATGTCAATTATTCACGGCGTATACGCACCGTGAATAATGAATCTCTACGGGGCCGGCGGGCTGCCCAACCCCCCCCCCCTTTCCCACGCTGTAATTGCAGACGAAATACGTCCCTGCAATTACACCATGTGAACATAGCCTAAAACTTTTTAACTTTTTTTTTTTTATTTCAGAGACTTCTCCAAACATACAACAAAATACTGACATGGATTGCGTTGTGTACACGAGCAATAGGTTTCATAATTTTGTTGTTCAATGACCAATTAGCAAAAACGCTACCGTGAAGGACATATCTTGAGTCTCAAAATCCCAGCTGAGTGGACACAATCAGTTAAGTTCTCTATAGAGATCTTTTCTTACTGGTTGTCAGGATAAAACTTACTGTAGGGGGTCAGCACAAAGGCAGGCACATGAGCAGGTAGTCAGTTCACATAAAATAAAGGTTTAAAGTCCATAAACTTTCAACACAAAAATACAGCTCCTCTTCAGCATACAAATCCACAGTGGCAAAATAACTTCTTTACTTCAGGCAGGAAGAACAAACATAAATGTGGAGTCTCACCGACTAGTAGCTCAGGTCCTCAGGCTACTCAGCCTCACAGTCTGGCAACACACAGCTTCTGATTTTAGGTCCAGAAGCACACCTCCAGACTTCCTGCACCAGCTGCCTTTTATTTGGCTGGTAAGACCTGGGCTGGAGTATCTGAGCGACTGTCCCAACCAAGCTCTTGGGCCGCTCCCAAAAAAACCCGACCCGGAACCTACACAGAAACACTGCTCAGCAGCAATACTGGTTGCTGGAATTATACTACTGGGTGTTTTATATCACCGAGGCCAGCCACCTCGGTGATAAATACCTCCTGTCTATGATGGAACCTCGGACCTTCCTACAGTATACAGCACAGGTGTCAAACACAAGGCCCGCCAGCCGAATCCGGCCCGTTGACTTGTGTTATCCGGCCCGGCACTTGATGCTGAGCTGTGCTCCGCAGCGGCTGCTTCTCTCAGTGAGACAGGAGCAGACAGCATGGGCAGCACAGCTCAGTGAGCTCAGGGGGCGGGGCCCGGCAGCACAGTGAGCTCAGGGGGCGGGGCCCGGGAGCTCCATGCACAGTAGAAGAGCACAGACTGCCTGGCCCCGCCTACTCAGTGCTCCAGCCCCGCCCCCTGCAGGACGCTGAGCAGAGGAGCTTCCTACCAGACCAGAAGATGCCTGCTCCTGCTGAGGACCGTTCACTGAGGCTGGTAAGTGGCTTCACTACTGGGGCCTTACCAGCTAGTCCTCTAACCCCCACCCCAGGTCTTACTAGTTGGCCGGCCTCCACCATCTGGCCTGCCTCCACCATCTGGCCTGCCTCCACCATCTGGGGCCCGCCTCACCATCTGGCTGCCTCACACCATCTGGCCTGCCTCCACCATCCTGGCCTGCTCCACCCTGGCCTGCCTCCACCATCTGGCCTGCCTCCACCATTGGCCTGCCTCCACCATCTGGCCTGCCTCCACCATTCGGGCCTCCCCACCATCTGGCCTGCTCCACCATCTGGCCTGCCTCCACCATCTGGCCTGCCTCCCACATCTGGCCTGCCTCCACCATCTGGCCTGCCTCCACCATCTGGCCTGCCTCCTTTCCACCATCTGGCCTGCCTCCACATCATGGCCTGCCTCCACCATCTGGCCTCCTCCACCATCTGCTGCCTCCACCATCTGGCCTGCCTCCACCATCTGCCTGCCTCCACATTGGCCTGCCTACACCATCTGGCCTGCCTCCACATCTGCCTGCCTCCACCATCTGGCTGCTCCATTCCACCATTCTGGCTGCCTCCACCATCTGGCCTGCCTCCACATCTGGCCTGCTCTCACCATCTGGCTGCCTCCAACATCTGGCCTGCCTCCACCTCATCTGGCCTGCCTCCACCATCTGGCCTGCCTCCACCATCTGGCCTGCCTCCACACTCTGGCCTGCCTCCACCATCTGGCCTGCCTCCACCATCTGGCCTGCCTCCACCATCTGGCCTGCCTCCACGATCTGGCCTGCCTCCAGCATCTGGGCTGCCTCCACCATCTGGCCTGCCTCCACCATCTGGCCTGCCTCCCTCTGTGGGCCTCCACCATCTGGCCTGCCTCCCTCTCTGGGCCTCCACCATCTGGCCTGCCTCCCTCTGTGGGCCTCCACCATCTGGCCTCCACCATCTGGCCATAGCTCTCTTAACTGTTAAGGAGAAGTTACATTTACACAGTTCTAAAATTAGGTCGGCCCTTTAAGGTACGCCGTGAGGCCGATGTGGCCCCCAGCGAAAACGAGTTTGACACCCCTGGTATACCGTATATGTCCAGTTGCATCACACAGTATGAAGACAAAATAGTTTTGTTTTTTTAAATACAACAAAAAATAAAACAGGTAAACCATTCTTAAAAGGGGTTTTGCCACAATGTAATGTTGACGTGGGATCCTCTAAAATGGGTATTTAAATCACCTGCCCTTAATTAAAAGCTTGCATTAGATACGACCAGAGTGACAGGAGCTGAACTGGCCGGGCTTGTGCAGAGCACACTTCTTATCTGATGAGAGGGAGTGTGAAGGAGCTTTCAAGGGGCTGTGTAGAAATATGTTGTCTTTTGTATACAGAATCCACTAGTTGTAGTGTAATTATTTGAGTAAACATTGCACACAATCCCTTATGCATGGCTGCGTGCTCTGACCAGCTCTCTCTCTCTCTCTCTGTGCTTTGCTTACATTTGCTTCTTAGCAGGTAAGGCACCTCCTGGCAAAACCCCTCTAATGATCGCCTGATATGAGCAGAAGGAGGAACCTCTGTAACTTGGTGACTGTAAAGTCACCGTGTTACTTTCCTGTGGTAGATGAAAGCATACGAAGGGTCTGATAGGGAGTAGAGAAGCAAAGTACACGTTTTATTTTGTGAAACCCCACACAGGGACATAACTTTTCGGGTAATGTGTTGATGTAATCTTAAGGCGTCCCAAATTCTCTGCCAGCTCAGCCTGTAAATACCACCATGGGTTGAGAAATGGTGTCCTGATTTCTCTTATTTCTGCTTCTGTTGAGAAACGCTCAATAAAAAAAAACTTCAATTTTTTAAAGAAAATTGGTGTTTGTGTCATTTTTCAACGCTCCGCCTCCAATCTAGCCATTAACATGTGATGCTTAACATGCTGTAAAACCATATCCAAGGTAGCAGAAGAGGAGTCTGACCACTTAATAATGCACCTGGTCGTTCCTGAAAGTATGATATGCAGCATGTTCGGGGATGGTATGGTAGACGGTAGGTCATGAAATAAGAGAACTAGGGGTGATAAGGGCAGGGCTGTGGAGTCGGAGTCAGTGGCTATTTTGCAGGAGTCGAAGTCGTCAAAAAATGGACCGACTCAGACTCCCAAAATATATAATAAGTTGGTCCAGTTCGTTCGATGCAGTGCAAAGAGCAAGAGGAATTGGATCCGGCCAGTGCTGCTGCTCCCATATCTTCAGTCTCATCACATGAGGAGTGTAATTGATGACATGGAGCAGGCAAAGCGCTGCCCCAGGGGCAAAGATTCCGCTCCCAGGGCAACACATTTCAGCAAAATTTTTCACCTGTTTTCAAAGAAGTAGAAGAGTTTAACCAGTCATCAGACCGGACTGTGGCTGAGGCAATTCCTTTATACCCTGACATTTTTAGAGATGTTGCCCCTGTGGCTATCTTTTTGCCCCCAACCCAAGTTAGTGTAGAGAGGCCGTTCTCTAGCATGGGAAATAATGATATCAGACATGAGGTCATGTAATGCAGGATCTGATGGAGGCAATACTGTTTTCTCAGAACAAATTCAGAGACTCCACAAATGTTCCTGCAGTGTTTTGCATAATTACAATTTTTTTGTGTCCTAAAGTCATATCCAATAAATATATTTTACACAGACAAGCAAAAGGGTAACAATGTTTTGAACTTGTGCCTTTCAGGCTCCATATCTCACCATCCACTACAGCTTTGTACATGAGGCTACTGTAATTTTATATACAGTCATCTTACATATCTTATACAAAAATTTGACTTGCAAATATTTAGCATCTGCTTAGTTATAGTTTTGCTCCTAAAAATCAAAATGTTAATTTTTATTATTTTGTTAGTATTTGGGAAATCCACCTTTGGTTTTCAATACTGCCTGAATCCTTCTGGGCTCTGGATCAGATTCAAGCACATCTTGACCTAAATCTGATCCCAGGTCTCTTCTACACATTCCCAATGTTGGTGCAGACTGGACTTGGATACAAACACAGCTTTTTCTTCAACTCTACCCACAAGTGTTCAAAAGATCAAAACATTGTTACCCTTTTGCTTATCAGTGTCTGTTCTAACTAAATAGCTTGATTATTGTATCATAAGGTGATAAACAGCCGGATGTTACCATTTTACTACAATAAAGTTATCACTTAACGTGCGCCGTGTATGAAGGAGTCAGGAGTCGGAGGTTTGGGAAATTGAGGAGTCTGGGCTTTGGCTTGCCGACTCCACAGCCCTAAGGGTAGATCGATCTGTGCTTTTTCCTTAAAGGGATTTACTCACTTTGGACCCAAAGTGAGTTCCCTACCTCTTATCAGCTCATGGGAGAATATAAATAAAGCATGCTGAGTCATGAATGGCTGCAAGGGTGAGAGGGAGGGGGTGAGCAGAGTGAGGAAGCAGGGAACATCTCAAAAGTTTACTCAAACATTACAGTGGATTCTCTATACAGCAGAAAGACTCATACCCTGCACTTTCGCCCCAGCCCCTGGCAAGCTCCTTCATGTTCCCCGTCATCAGATAAGAAGTGTAAACAGGCAAGCGCAGCCAGATCAGCTCCTGGTTGTGCCTAATGTCACCTTTCAGGAAACTAAGGTGGACTGCGCAATGCTGCGCAAAGGCTTCACTTTTTTGTAATCACATATTTAGAAAAGTGATTAATACCCATGTTGGAGGATCCCACATCAAGATTACATCGTGGCAAAACCCCTTTAAGCATTCGTATAACCCCATGCCATAACTGTTGAGAATCACAGAACCAAAGACCATGTGCCAAATTTTTCTCTCCATTTTAATCATCCCTGATGGACGGACTAGTTTCTCTTTAAAACATCTATATATTAAGATAGGAAAAGAACCTTCTATATACAAATTAAATTAACCCCTTTATGTGATTAAATAAAAAAAAGAACTACAGAAATGGCAGTGTATTATTCATGCAAGGCCGGGTTCACTTAATCCAAACAACCATCTGCCTGATTATCATACCCTTTACAAACCATACCCATTTTACTCCAACATCTAGATGCAACCGCATACAATAAGACCATATCCAGTTATTTTGAATGGGAATAGCCATGCGTAGGCTCCAAGCGCACAAATTTGATATAGGTCTCAACCTTCCTAATCTGAGAAGTTATAATATTGCTGGTTTGTCTAGACTTATACTGGACTGGACTCATGCACCCAGCTTTTATTCAGACTAGGGGTTGGAGATAGAACCAGCTAAGGGAATGCTGTGTAGTCTTATGTGCAGAATTATCTAATCTACCTTGCACTGTAAATCAGGGCTGTGGAGTCAGTCGTGGAGTCGGTGCCTATTTTGCAGGAGTCTTGAGTCGTCATAAAAGGGACCGACTCCCAAAATATATAATAAGTTGGTCCAGTTAGTTTGATGCAGTGCAAAGAGCAAGAGGAATTGGGTCCGGCCAGTGCTACTGCTCCCATATCTTCAGTCTCATCACATGAGGAGTGTAAGTGATGACATGGAGCAGGCAAAGCGCTGCCCCAGGGGAAAAGATTCCGCTCCCAGGGCAAACAGATTTCAGCAAAATGTTTCACCTGCTTTCAAAGAAGTAGAAGAGTTCAACCATTCATCAAAACTGACTGTGGCTGAGGCAATTCCTTTATACCCTGACATTGTTAGAGATGTTGCCCCTGTGGTCACCGCTTTGCTCCCAACCCAAGTTAGTGTAGAGAGGCCGTTCTCTAGCCTGGAAATAATGAGATCAGATGTGAGGTCATGTATGCAGGATCTAATGGAGGCAATACTATCTCAGAACAAATTGAGAGACTCCACAAATGTTCCTGCAGTGTTTTGTATATTTACAATTTGTGTTCTAAAGTCATATCCAACAAATATATTTTACACTGACAAGCAAAAAGGTAACAATGTTTTCAACGTCTGACTTTCAGGCTCCATTTCTCACCATCCACTACAGCTTTGCACATGAGGCTACTGTAATTTTATATAGTCATCTTACATATCTTATACATAAATTTGATTTGCAAGTATTTAGCATCTGCTTAGTTCTGCAGATTCTTTCCTGTAACTGCATTGTTACTGTTTTGCTCGTACAAATCAAAATGTTAATTTTTGTTAGTATTTGGGAAATCCACCTTTTGGTTTTCAATACTGCCTGAATCCTTCTGGGCTCTGGATCAGATTCAGGCATATCTTGACTAAAATCTGATCCACGGTCTCTTCTTCATATTCTTAATGTTGGTGCTGACTGGACTTGGATACAAATACAGCTTTTTCTTCAACTCCACCCACAAGTGTTCAAAAGATCAAAACATTGTTACCCTTTTGCTTGTCTGTGTCTGTTCTACCTAAATAGCTTGATTATTGTCTCATAAGGTGATAAACAGGCTGATGGGACCATTTTACTATAGTAAAGTTATCACTTAAACATGCGCCATGTATGAGGGAGTCAGGAGTCGGAAGTCGGAGGTTTGGGAAATTGAGGAGTCGGGGCTTTGGCTTGCCGACTCCACAGCCCTGCAGTGTAAAGTGATCAATGCTACTGAGTGTTACACTTGATGGTGTGGAAGGAACTCGGGAAGTGTTATGAACCAGGTTTCCAGCTCTCAAAGCATCTGCCTATAAAGGGATCATAGCGTTTCCGTCAGGACAAGAAAGACCATTTTTAAGATATGGCAAGATAAAGTGGTTTCCAAAATCTCTCACTTAGAGAAGAGGTTAAAAACTTTTGAGAAATAAGTAGATTATCGCATTCCTAGTACGCACTTCTTGCAATATTCACAAATTTAAGCGTTATGTTTTTCCAGACTCCGAGAGATCAGTAAGGAAACAATAAGTTTGATGACTTGGTGGGTGACAGCCCTCAAAGAAAGTTTATTATCATAATCTAGGCAACAAGAGGAGATCAAGACAAAGTTAATAGTGCTTTGAGAAATGAGGCCGCTGGACCTCCACTTCAGACATAGCACCCATCATACTTAGAGGATGGGGAGCAATTAGAAAATATGTCAAAAATGAGAGATGGCAGGAGACACATTTCATCATGATACATTCTGCTATCTACGCGTTCAATAGCAGGGCTGTGGAGTCAGAGCCTATTTTACAGGAGTCGAAGTAGTCATAAAATGGACCAACTCCCAAAATATATAATAAGTTGGTCCAGTTAGTTCGATGCAAAGCGCAAGAAGCATTGGGTCCGGCCAGTGCGACTGCTCCCATATCTTCAGTCTCATCACATGAGGAGTATAATTGATGACATGGAGCAGGCAAAGCGCTGCCCCAGGGGAAAAGATTCTGCTCCCAGGGCAAACAGATTTCAGCACCATTTTTCACCTGCTTTCAAAGAAGTAGAAGATCAATCATTCATCAGACCGGACTGCGGCTGAGGCAATTCCTTTATACCCTGACATTGTTAGAGATGTTGCCCCTGTGGTCACCGCTTTGCCCCCGACCCAAGTTAGTGTAGAGAGACCGTTCTGTAGCCTGGAAATATTGAGATCAGATGTGAGGTCATGTATGCAGGATCTGATGGAGGCGATACTATTTCTCAGAACAAATTCAGAGACTCCGCAAATGTTCCTGCAGTGTTTTGCATATTTACAATTTTTGTGTTCTAAAGTCATATCCAATAAATATATTTTACAAGTAAAATGGTAAAAATGTTTTGAACTTGTGACTTTCAGGCTCCATATCTCACGATCCACTACAGCTTTGTACATGAGGCTACTGTAATTTTATATACAGTCTTCTTACCTATCTTATATATAAATTTGACTTGCAAGTATTTAGCATCTGCTTAGTTCTGCAGATTCTTTCCTGTAACTGCATTGTTACTGTTTTGCACCTAAAAATCAAAATGTTAATTTATATTTTGTTAGTATTTGGGAAATCCACCTTTGGTTTTCAGCTCTGCCTGAATCCTTCTGGGCTCTGGATCAGATTCAAGCAGGTCTTGATCAAAATCTGATCCCACGTCTCTTCTACACATTACCAATGTTGCTGCAGACTGGAGAGCAAACATGAAGCTCGATTTTAGACCTTTACGGGTGATCTCTTTATATTATCTACAATTGGTGAAATTAAGATAATATCCTACAGACATGCCACTAAAATTTATAGTGGGAACACCGCTTTAACACTCTGTTTAAACTTTGTGCGTGTGCGGACACACACATATATATACACACACTGTATTTCAAAGAACTCAACACATCCCTCAACATTGTAAATACTGTATTATATCTTCATGAGACAACAATGAAGATCTGACACTTTGATAAAACATCAAGTAGTCCGTGCACAGGTTGTATAACCATGTAAATTTGGTATGGCCTCGAAAACACTCAACACAGCCATCAATGTCTAAATCGCTGGAAACAAAAGTGAGGACACCCCTAAGTGACAATGAAAAAAAAGTGTTCCCAATTTGCCATTTACCCTTCACAGTGTCATGTGACTCGTTAGAGTTACAAGGTCTCAGGTGTGTTACGTTTGGCGTCACCGCTTTCATACGGATCACACTAAAGTCCACCATGGCTCCTCACGGCAAAGCTGCCTGAGGATATAGGAGAAAAAAAAAAAGAATCGCTCTACATAAAGATGATCTAGGACAGAGGTGTCAAACTGCGGCCCTGCAGCTGTTGGGAAACTACAAATACCATCATGCATTTGTATAAGCTTTAACAGTGGGCATGATGGGAGTTGTAGTTTCCCAACAGCTGGAGGGCCGCAGTTTGACACCTGTGATCTAGAACATAAGACGACTGGCACCACCCCAACACTGAGCTGCAGCGCGGGGGCCAAGACTGGACAGAGGTTTAACAAGACTGGTTCAACTCAGAACAGGCCTCGCCATGGTCGACCACAGAAGTTGAGTGCACGAGCTCAGGGTCATATCCAGAGACGAGTGCTACCAGCATTGCTGCAGAGCTTACAGGGGGGGGGGGGGGGGCGGAGGGGCGGTCAGCCTGTCAGTGCTCAGACCATACGCTGCATCAAATTGGTCTGCATGGCTGTCATCCCAGAAGGAAACCTCTTCTAAAGATGATACACAAGAAAACCCGCACACAGTTTGCTGAAGACAAGCAGACTAAGGACATGGATTACTGGAACAATGTCCTGTGGGCTGATGAGACCAAGAGAAACTTATTTGGTTCAGATGCTGTCAGGCGTGTGTGGCGGCAACCAGGTGAGGAGTACAAAGACAAGTGTGTCTTTCCTACAGTTGAGCATGGTAGTGGGAGTGTCATGGTTTGAAGCTGCATGAATGTTGCTGGCTGGAAGAGGACTCCATACCCAAGAGAGTTAAAAGGGTTTTATCATTACATTAACTGGTCTTCAAAAGAAAGGGACAGTTAAAACAAGACAGCTTTGCAAATGACATCCAACTGCAAAGCTGTCTTGTTTTCATTGTCTCCCTCATCTTCGTTTTGTGTAAAAACTGTTCCCCAGTGCCGGTCGGATTCCATCGCCTTTCATTTCATTGGCTGCCGGCTCTACTAATTTACATTCTGTCTGGCCCCCCGGTCGTATTCATGGGAGCGTGCATTCCTGCCTCTCTCACTAAGAATAAGGGCCGGCAACATTTCACTCTGCACAGCCAGCAGCTGCACAGTAACACTGTAGCTATTTCTACAATCAGAAAAAAAGCAGAACTGTGCTCGGTGCCTAATGCTGCTGCGTTAAAGCATAGAAAAGAGAGATCTGTGCTGCTTGGATGGGTTCATAGAAGATGGATTCAACTGTAACAAACCTCCAGCTGTGAGAGGAGAAGAGATCAGTGCTCTGAGTTCATAGAAGACTGTCTAGACTGAATACAGGGTTGTGGTATGTAAACAGCTCTTACAAAATAAGACTGCATAGGGAGAGGAACAGTGACATGTGGACTCAGACAGGGGGGGGGGGGGGGGGGGGGCCAGGGATGTGCTATCCCCTCTCACTGATCGCAAACAAACGCACTGACTCAGGGCGAGCATGAACAGTGAAGAGGGTGGGGGGGATGATGTCATCCCCTTCAGTTAAACACCCAGCTGGGAGGGGAGGAAACGCCCCTGGATTTGAGGAGCTGAGAAACTGAAAGTACAAGGAAACAGACGAACTGATGAAGCATTAAATCCCCTTTAAGGCAGTGCCAGAAAATAATGGGGGCCACACAAAATATTGACACTGTGGGCACATTTTGTCCACTTAAGGGTGTACTCATTCTTTTGCCAGTGGTTTAGACATTGATGGCTGTGTGCTGAATTATTTTGAGGGCATTGAACTTACACTCTTATACAAGCTGTGCACTGACTACTTGACATTGCAGCAAAGTATCATATCTTCGGTGTTGTCCCTTGAAAAGATAGAATACAATATGTGAGGGGTGTACTGACTTGTGAGGTATGTGTACATAGTGTCTGTATGTATATACACACACACACAAACATTGGGCTAGTTTGAACAAAATTAAAGAAACCCAATAGTGCACAGGACCCAAACATAAATGTATCCTCCGCAGACGACACTCTTGCACTAATAGCCAGGGCTGTGGAGTCTGTAAGCCAAAGTCTCGACTCAGTTTCCCCGACTCCCTCATACATGGCGTATGTATAAGGGATAGCCTGATTATGTTCTTTTACTACATTAAAGGTTTTTTCTCACCTTATGATTCAATAATCAAGCCATTTAGATAGAACATAAAATATTTATTGGATACGACTTTAGAACGCCAAAAACTTTAATAAATTATAAATATGCGAAACAATTATAACAAAAACATCCTTAACATTTGTGAAATCTCTGAATTTGTTCTGAGAAATAGTATCACCTCCAGGGTGGATAAAAATCAATGTTTAAAAAAAAATAAATAAATAAAATCGGATTTTTTTGATTTAAATCGGATTTTTTCAATAAACTGCTTTTTGAGGAAAATATTTTACCATCCAAAAGGTTCTTCCATCATGAGATAAAACCGAGTTGTTTAACTCAGTAGAATAAAGGCTGTATATGTGTAACATTCCCAATGCCATGCTCTTCCAGAGGTTTCTGTAGGATTAGTGGGCAGTTTCTCTCCTATATTATCACAGACGCTCGCTTTACTTACGCAGTTCTCAAAACTGATTTGACTCCGCAGAGGTCCCAGCCTCTTCTTCACAGAAGAAATGTTACAACATGAACAGAGGTTGAGAAAAAGACCTTAAATCCTATTGTTTACTAAACTATGAATCAGAATCAACCCACTTCAGTGCCAAAGTCAAAATTAGACAATGTTTCTTTCGT